>JARHVA010010746.1:5000-20000 GCA_037957365.1 Torreya grandis | reverse complement strand
ATGTTTCTTTATTTCTCCTTTTGTTTGCAAGGCAATGTAATATTAAACCTGTCCTTATAAGAGAAGGTCGAGAGGTCAAGTTTGGTATCATAAAGAAAGTGCGTATTATTGAGCACATAGAACAAGTAGAATTAGACATGAGTATTTTTAAGACCAATTTGTATCTTTTTCTCATGCCTTTATGGGTCTTATGATATCATCCTTTAGATGGATTAGCTACATGAACGTCAATCCATGGTTGATTGTGTGGGAAAAAGAGTGATATGAAATAATAACCTTGTCCAAATTGTGGAATTACAAGGTATGAAAGGTTACACAAGGTGTAAAACATTTTTAGCCTTATAATTGAAAAGAGTTGTTAGGAAATGATATATGATTTATGTAGTCTAATTATAGGAACTACCCAAGGAAAAATAGTTGTTATATGTAGATTCTCTTATTTTAATGGAGTTTATGGATTTATTTCTTGAGAAGTTACATGACTTAATGCCCCAAAAGGAATTTTATTTCTTTATTGATATCATTCCTAGATCTGCCCCTACTTCTAAAACTCCTTACCGCATGAGTGTGGTTAATCTACAATAATTAAGAGTTCAACTATAAGAACTTTTGGATAGTGGAAGTATCTAGCCCAATGTGTGTCCTTGAGCTGATCTGATGGTATTTGTGAAAAATAAGGATGGTATATTAAGGCTTTACATTGATTAACACATGCTAAATAAGGAAACAATAAAAAATGATTATCCTTTGCCTAGGATTGATGACTTGTTTGACTAAATGATGGTTGATGCATTCTTCTCTAAGATTGACATGAGATCAGGATACCATCAACTAAGAATCAATGAAGAGGACATTCATAGAATAAATTTTAGAACATGAGATGGGAACTATGAGTTCATGGTTTTACCTTTCGATTTAACTAATGCACCTATCGCTTTCATGAATCTTATGAACATATTTAGGGAATTTTTGGATAAGTTTGTGCTAGTTTTTATTGATGACATTCTTATTTATTCCAAAAATGTGTTTGAGTATCATCAACACCTTAGTTTAGTATTATAACGACTAAGACAACATAAACTATATGCAAAATTCTCCAAATCTGCATTTTATGATTATGAAATTCATTATTTTGGACACATTATTTCCAAAGAGGGCATTGTTGTTGATCCTACAAAGATTAAAGTTTTTCAAGATTTTCTTACTTCTACTCATGTGCATGAAGTGCATTATTTTATGAGTTTTGTTAGTTATTATCAACATTTTATTGAAAACTTTTCTAGTGTGGCCTATCTTATTACCTCCTTGTAGTGCAAAGGAATGAAATTTGTGTAGACCCCTCAGTGTGAGGAAGTATTTAATATGATAAAAGAGATCTTACAACAAAACCTATTCTTAAAATTCTAGACCTCAATGGCAGCTTTGAATTTTGGGCTAATGCTTTGCAGGAAGGTTATTGAGGTGTTTTGACCCAAGATGACACAATTATGGCTTATGAGTCAATACAATTAAAATATAATGAAAAATAACTATCATACACATGACATGGATCTTGTTTCCATTTCTCATGAACTCAAACAATGGAAAATTTTCCTACAAAGAAAACCTTTCAAGTTGAAATCTGATCATCACAGTCTTGATTATTTATTTTATCAATAATATTTAAGTGCATGTCAGTGTAGGTGGCTTGGATTTTTGAGCAATTTTGATATGGACATATCGTATGTCAAAAGCAAGGATAATCATGTGAATGATGCATTCAAAAGACACATGTACCTTGTTGCCTTGTTAGTGTTACAAGTAAATTTTAGAAGTGTTGTTTTAGAATAGCAGCTTGCTGATGTATTATACCATGATGTAAGAGCAAGTTTGGCTAATGAGACTATAGAAAAAAGATTTTCAAAATTTTGTGTTGTAATATATGGCCTTATAAGGAATACAATTAGAATTTGTGTACCAAATTTGGGTGACTTTATAAATTATGTTCTTAAGGAATTGCATACAACACCTAATTATGCTCATCAAGGGGATATAAAGATGAAACATTAGATAAAAAAAGATCTATTTTTGGCCTGAAATGAAGCATGATGTCACTAAATTTTTATCAAAATACTTAAAATGTCAGTAGGGAAAAGCTGATCATTGACATCCAAGAGGGTTGTTGTACCCTCATGATATTCTAAGAGATAAGTGGGCTATAGTCTCACTTGATTTTGTTATGAGGATGCCAAAATCATGCATCAATAACGATATAATCCTTTTAAATTTTGATAAGCCCACCAAAGTTGGCCACTTTATTGTTGGAAACTTAAGAGATGATACTCCTTTGTTTTCATGACACTTCATGAAGGAAACAATTAGACTTCATGATATACTTGAAGTGATCATATCAGATCAAGGCAAGTTATTTACCTGAAGGTTTTAGTGTACATGGATTGTAACCTTTGAAACAAAGCTAAATTTTAATTCTTCATATCATCTAGAAATGGAAAGGCTCAACCAATCGGTTGAAGATATGATGTACATGTACGTGATGGATCATTAAACTAAATCGGAAGAGTACTTCCATCTAGTTAAATTTGCATATAATAACTCTTACCATTTTGTTATAAAGATCGCTCCGTTTGAAGATTTATATAGGTGTAAATTGTTATCTTTTCACCTTTTCATAATCTATTCTACTAGTATGACATTGATATTATGTTTTTAAATTGATTATTGAATATTATTTTATTTTGATTATATCTGGCACTATATGTAGTCATGTTGGGTTCTGTGCTTAATTTTGTATTTAATGATTTCATGAACTTATTATTGAAGTTGATGATATTAAATTTCATGAAATTATTATTGAAGTTGATGATATTATTAATCTATATTTAATTATTGATTTCCAATATGACACAATTGATGTCATTTTTTTGGGTTGTAGGTTCTATCTATAAACTAGGTAGATGTTAGAGACTGTACTCCTAAAATCAAATGAATTATAAGAAATTCAAACATGTTTGATAGGTATACTTGTTTGATTTTGTTTTATATCCTTCAAACATCTTTATTGGGCATTATGATTTTTGACATTGGTCCTTATAATTGTCAATTACTATTTTACATTACCTTGTGATTTCTTGTGTACCTTTTCGAATGTCATTATGATTGCAGACTTCGGTCCTTGTACTTATCAATTAATATTTTACATTGCCTTGTCATTTTTTGTGTACCTTATCTAATGTAATTATTTATCATGAATTACCATTATGATTATTATGACCTCAATCTTATTTTTCCTTATGTCAGCTCCATAATATCCTCTCACATATGATTCTACTCATTTTTTCATCCCTTCGATGATCCTATTTGATTATTTATACATTACGTAAAACCTAGCTAGACCTACACTTGACACTCCTTAAAACCTTCGACACCATACTTCCTTAGATTAAACCTTTGACATAACTAAAACCTTAGAGTAATGTGGTGGCATGTTATTTAATTATTTGGTTATATTGATGGCATAAACCTTGGTATTAAACATGGTTCAATTACTTGCTTTACACATTATGTTAATTGACTTACACAAATGATGTGTTGGATTTTGTATTAATGTCATTTAATATGGCTAGTGGCATAGACGGTAGAGGGTATAATGTTAATAAGATTGATTAATAATAATTACAGAGGTTGATCCCTAACTAAGATTCCTATTGGTTAGAGGTTGAATTAGTAATTTAGTTATCTAGAAGGCTCATTAATGGTGAAGTTGGCTGTAGATTTGGCCTAGGACATAGAGGAGTATTTCTCTCTCCTCCTAATCAAATGAGAATTGAATGGGTATGGGAATGTGGATGAAAGGAATGGGATTTGGGACAATGGATAGAAGGAGTTATAATATAGAAGAATAAAAGAGAAAATAGTCAAACATTGCACTAGTTTTAATGGTAGAAATAATGTTAAGAGGTTGCTTATGTAGCAAGAAGTCTTAGGACTTATGGATTCATATGCAGACCCCATAAATAAATATATCAACATATATCATTTGCATATGAACTTATATATATATATATATATATATATATATATATATATATATATATATATATATATATATATATATGTATGTATGTATGTATGTGTGTGTGTGTGTGTGTGTATATATATATATATATATTTATTTATATAAAATGTGTGTGTGTGTGTGTGTGTGTGTGTGTGTGTGTGTGTGTGTGTGTGTGTGTGTGCCCGCGCGCATGCATGTAGAGTTAAGTAATAAAGAAAAACAATTGGATTCAATCCAAATTAACCATTTATCCGTTATATATATATATATATATATATATATATATATATAACAGATAAATGGCTAATTTGGATTGAATCCATTTGTTTTTATTTATTATTTAACTCTACATGCAAACATTTTCATTTAATTAACTCGTATGTGTTGGGTTCTTTGACTTACCATTGATTTACGAGTTTATATCATTAAAAAGAACAATGTGGCTTCACTATATATGGATTTTTGGGTTGATTCCTAATGTGTATATACACCAAATTTAGATGGGTTAATAAATGTAACATTGTTTGACTATCAACATCTACATTTAAAATCATGTAGAATGTTTTGAATGTGGTGACTACATTTTGTTTCAAATAGTGACTACATTTTGAATGGTGAATGTGTGGCATGATTTATTTGCATGAGTGTTTACACTCCATTTGTGGCATGTCATATTTCATTTATATTTTGTTGCAAAATGTTTTACCTGATGTGTGTTCTTGTGTTTTCACCTATGTTTATTTTTGTATATTTTTTGTGTCAAATCCCTAACCATGTAACCTATTATACATATGGTGATTTGAACATATGCCAAAGGCTGAATGGTTTAATCAATGCCCGCATTTATATTTGGTTAATTAGTATAATTTTGGGTGACTATATAGTAATTTATATTTTTCTATGTATATGCCTTAACTTTATAATTATTGGACCACTTTTGATCACTATATTTTGATAATCATTATTTGATTTATTTTAAGGCTTGAAGTTAAAACTAGTCGAGTTGTTATTATCAAATTTCATTTTGACAATGGTATTTTTGTTATATAATTACATTTCATGATCATATCATATTGTGTTATTACATCAAATTTGTGGTGTATATACGCATATATTTTAGCACGGATTGAAGGTCTGTTTGGTTAGGATTGTTCACAATTTTGATTTGAGATTATGTTTAAGTCTTTGATGGTGTGGGTTCGTCGTGGTCTTAGCTTTGATTGGGTCTCTTAGTTATATTTCACTATTTTATATCAACTTTGTTTATATTGAATGATTGGTATAATTTTTCATCTTTATGTTATAATTTGCATTACATATATTTTTATGTCATAAAAGCCATTGGGCCACCTTTTGATCACTGCCTATTAATAATTGATGATTGTTTTCAATTTCATGTCTTAAGTTGTATTTTGACTCATGTTCAATACTGGTGACTGCTTTATTCACCTCGTGTAAAAAATGGGATGTATGTATTATTAAGTTTTGTTTTGACTTTGGTATTTTGTTCAACTCCATTATGATTATAATGTTTTTATTTTATAACTATATCATTTAGATCGACTATGTTATTGTTTTACATTGAGGCTATGGTATATATATGTATCTATGTTGGTTGGGAGTACATGTGTATATATATCCATATACATCCTAGCATAAGGTTACATTTTATGTTGGTGATGATGTTCAATTGTTATGACCCATTGGGTCTTGTGGTTATGTTTGTTTATTATTGATGGGATTTTTTTGATATGTTGACTATATTGTAGGCACTAATTGATTAAATGTGACTATGTTTAATTATTTTATGTTGTATAATTGACATTGGACTCACCTCTATCGAATTGACATACATGAAATAGGTCTAAATGAGTTATTTGTTATATTTAATAAACTAGTTTAGTGTTGAGCTTATAATCTATTTGATTTTTTATTAAAATAATTTAATTATTTAATTAGATGTTATTTATTTAATTATTTGGTTGTGTTATTGTTTGGTTATCATTTCTAGACTCAACTCAAATAAATAAATGGGTATATATTGGGGGTTTGAATGGTTAAGGTTGACTATAACTTGGATAGGCATCCAAGAAGGTTATTTTGAAGAATATATAATAGATTAAATCTAATTCATTTTATATCATTTGATATCTAGGATTTATTTTACCCACTTTTGATATATAATATAGCCAGTTTAATTATTCCTATCTCACCTCAGAATGGTATAGTTGTCTTTCTATATTCTTTATTTTGAGATGTCTCTCTTTGGTTGAAAATCTAATTGCTCAAATTTCAATTCATGTTCTTGGTTACCATAAGCACCATCCTATTCATATTTGGGGTGGTGAGGGCCATAGATGATTGGGTTCATAAGCCAGATTGGGTAGGCTTATCTTGATTAGTTCATCTATGTTTGAATCCATGTTTCGATGACCTCACACACATGAAAATAAAGATGATAAAAATTTATTTTTTTATTTAGGTTAATTATTTTTTATATCATATTAGCATTGATTTTAGGTTAGATAATATTCAATTAATTAGTATACTTAATAGAATTGATATTGAATCAATTAGTATGTAATCTTTGTTATTGATCGTGTTAGGTAATAACTTGTGTTATGAATTGATTGCTGAGGTAAATATAAATTTTAACATGGTATTATGTAAACTACTTATTGGCTGAAGGTGATATACTCTAGGTACATTCAATTATTTAGTTAATGGTTTTAACTTCACATTAATTTAACATTATATTATATCCATGATGGATTTATTAAAAAAAATTGTAGCTAGTTAAACCTTATATATACTCATTTCCATATCGATCCTTGGATACAAATGAATTAATCTCTAACTTTTACCTTGAGACTTTATTCATTTTTTATACTATTTTCTTAATCACTTAAATTTATTTCAATTAGAATAATCTTTTTTAAGTTATATATTCATGTAGATATAAGTTGTGTTTTTAATTTATCATGGCAATGTTTGATAGTTAACTTTGTGTTATCAGCTTATGTATATGGTAAATATAATTACATAGATACATATGGATATTTTAGTCATTTTTGTCAATGCATAAACTTTTGGTAGTTGGATAATGCAGAAAAGAAACCAAACCTTCCTTCTAAACATGCATTTTAGACATGGTTATGCATAAGATATGTATTCTTCATATGATTAACCTAAAAATTATTACTTTAATTGTTTAGGACATGTATGTCACATATATAGAATTTTAAACTTGATATGTTTACTCTTGCATTAAACAATAAATAAAATAGGGATCACCTAAATCTCATAATTTAATCATAGGTATATATGATATTTTTTTTATAGAGTAATCATATGACTAAGTGAAAGAACTTAAAATAAATTAAGATAATATCATTATTATGAGTCAATGGAAGAAGATAAGAAAGATACAAATCGATTATAATCCATTTGATGATACATAATTATATATCTAACATCTGTATGCTTGTTGATTTATTTCACATTGGATTGTATGTGATTTCACTTTCCTCTCTGATGTATAAACTTACCTACCTCATTATTGTGGCTAACCAATAGATAAATTTGTAAGAGTTACTTAAATGGAAAATTTTATTTGGGTTTCACTAATATGGAATTTTATGTGAGTTCTATTTGCTTGATGATGTTGAATTATTTGCTTGTTAGTTTATACTCTATAAAAAATTTACTACCTTCTTCTAGTCTATATCAACTAGGAATTTAGTCTAAACATAGTGATTTAATTATGCATACATTTCCATACATGATATTGAAATATTGCATAAAAAAAAATATGAATCATTTCTTAATTAGTTAGCTAAATTGGCTTATTTATTTGATAATTACATGAATTTAATTCATTTTACAAAAGTAGATAATAAAGGTATATTTTATTATGTCTTAGACTATTTTTTTCATAATATTGAATTGGATATGAAAATATAAATTGGTATATGATTTCATTTCTTGACTGTTTATATAATAATGATGTTGATCATAACTATATCATTAATCATTATTCTAGTATTGACATGCATGTTGGTAAGCAAATGATGCATGAATTATAAAAGTAGTGGGATGAACTTAAAATCCACAAGGAATTTTCAGATTTTATAAGTATAAGTATGGAACCTTGTATTCTATATCTATTTTCTCTTTATTGAACTATATATTTTTTGCTACATGAATGATTAAAAATTTGCACATGTTGAATTGATTTTTGGTTGTTGATTATGTTTACTTTTTTGCGTTATGTTTAAACCTAAAAATGGTAATATGAATATTTAATTTTTGATTGACTTCACTGATAACTTAGGATAATATAGTTTTCCTTCATGATTAAACTAATCCTTTAACTTAACCATCCTATAGCAGGACTAAAATTCATTGAAGAAAATGATGTATTTACTTAGAGTTAAAGACCTAGAAATGGTCCTATGTGGAAGTATGATGGCTACATATGGAACTTCTATCCTCTCCATTAATGAATATATCAATAAACCCCATACCCCATAAAAAATATAATACAATAACACACTTCTCCATAACACCTTTTATATGTGTTTACCACTCAATAATTACCTCAATTCACCTCTTTTGGTTCAAGTTACACATATGTGAGTGGGCTAAAAATGTATTGATTGTGTTATCAAATGAGATAAGTGGGTCTAAAATGCATCAAAAATATAGTCTGATATATAATTCAAAAAAAATGAGGTCATTTCATTTGGTATTAGAGTAGTTTTTTGCTGTAAGGAACTTTGAGAATGAGTTTTATTCTTATAATTTTGTAATCTACAAAGTTATTATTTATAATTATCAATATGGTTAGAATGAGATCAAGTGGAGGCAACCTTCATGGGAATAATTTTAATGTAAGTTGAGCTAGGGTTAGAGGTAGAGGATGAGGAAGGCATCATCATGTTTTCATCACTATTCACAACCAAGAAGAGCTACCTATGAATAATGTAGTCAAAAATACCAAGGTACTCAATAGCAAAGTAATTAGTGGGAATCCAACTGATAAGCATGAGAAGATCCTTAATGGAATCTTGACATCCATTCATACCTTTCAGGGAAAAAATGATAACCAAAAACAAATATTAAACAATATTGAAGGGATATCCTATGAAGAAGTACCTAAATTTAAAATGAGACAAGTGAAAGAACCTGTAATTCAAAAACTACCTTTGACTACTATTGACCCAATCATCAAGGTTCTAGAAAAGCTGGGACCACTTACATCTTCAAGCAAGGAATCAAGTGATGTAGTATATGCATAGATGGTACACATGTAGAAGTACTTCAACTTGCATAATATGTCATCTAATGTGAAACCCAGAGTGGACGCCTATCAACTAGATAAAACTCCAACTTTATGGTGGAATCACCTTTGTTCTATTAAAAGATATCAACCTTTGAACCTACCTTAGTTGGTTTTGGAGAATCATTTTTTCAAAAGATATTTGAATGTGAACTATAAGGAGCAAAAAATCACCATTTTTTAATTTGTAAAGCAAGAAAACATATCTATTATTAAGTATGAGAATAAGTTTTTAAATTTTATGAATCATGAAAACTATATACATGATGAAAAAACAAATATTACTTTGTTCCAACTCTATCTTAAGGAAATATTGATACATGACAATAATATGTTGAACCTAGAGACTATAGATAAAATAATTGAATTAGCCTATAGGGATCAAGAAAAAGAAAAGTCTCACCAAAAGGCAAGACAAGATTTTAAGTCAAATAGATAGTAGTCTAAAATAAATAACCTTTTTCCTATTAATAAGAACTTCCAAAAATTAGACCATAACCACAGATTTTAGGGACGTAACAAAAATTTTAGCAAATTTTTAAAACAAAATAGGAATTTCAAGTCCCGTGGATCTTTGAAATCATTTATTACAAGAAGTACCAACATCAAAACAACCAATGTGGACCTTCCATAGGTGCTAATACTATTCCAGTGGTATTTTCTAGATTGATTGTTTTGAAGGAATGTGTCGACAACCACTATAAAAAGGACTATCCTAAATTTAAATCAGTCCAAATAGTGAATCGCAAGGTATATATTATTGTTGATAATCATAATTCTAGCTTATAAGCCACTCCAATTAAAACTCAAGGTACATTTAATGGTTTTACCTAGACTATCTTGATTGATTCAAGTGCAATATATTGCTTTATTTCTCCTTTTGTTGTTAGGCAATGTAATATTATACTTATTTTGATAAGAGAAGTTTGGGAGGTTGAGTTTGGTACCAAAAAAAAAGTCTATTCTTGAATAATTAAAATAATTAAAATTAGATTTTGGTGTTTTTAAGATCAAGGTAAATAGTTTTGTCATGTCGGCAGAGTCTTATGATCTCATCATTGGGATGGATTGATTACATCAACATCAAGACATGCTTGATTATGTGGGCAAAATGGTGAAATTCACTAATGACCTTAGTAAAATTATGAAATTGAAATACATTCAAGCATCTACAAGACAAAAAAAACTTTCAAATTACAACTAAAAAGATCTATTAGAAAGCACTACAAGTTTTATATAGTCCAACTATAGGAGATAACCAATGAAAAAGAGTTGATAAATGCAATTTTTTCTAATTCAATGGAATTTATGGATGTATTTTTTGAGAATATCCTAAGTTTACCACCCAAGAAATAATTTCATTTCTCTATTTGTATCATAATCAGATATTCCCTTAATTCTAAATCATATTACTGCATGAATGTGGCTAATCCACAAGAATTAAAAGTTTAGATACAAGAACATTTGGATAGAGGAAGCATCCAACTAAGTGCATCTCCTTGGGGTGATTCAATGGTATTTGTGAAGAAGAAGGATGGTACATTGAATATTTTCATTGATTACAACATGTTAAATAAGGTAACAATCAAAACCTATTATCCTTTACATAGGATTGATGACTTGTTTTAGAAAACGAAGGGTGTTGCGATATTCTCTAAGATTGACTTGAGATCAGGCTACCATCAGCTAAAAATTAAGGAAGAGGACATTCATAAAACTAATTTCAGAACATGATATGGATACTATGAATTCATGATTTTACATTTCAATTTAATGAATGCACTAGCAACTTTCATGAATATTATGAAAAAAATATTTAGATAATTTTTTGGATAATTTCATGTTGTTTTTTATTTATGAAATTATTATTTATTAAAAATATGAGGCTGAGCATGATCAACACCTTTGTTTAGTCTTACAAAGACTAGGATAACATAACTTGTATGTGAAACTCTCCAAATGTTCATTCAAAGAATATTAAATTCATTATTTGGGACACTTTATTTCTAAATATGTCATTTCTATTAACCCCATGAAGATCAAATATATTCAACATTGGTCTTCTCTTACTAGTACGCATGATGTGTGTGTCTTCATAGGTTTAACTAGTTATTCCTGGCATTTGTTGAAAACTTTTATAGTGTGGCCTATCCCATCACTTCCTTGTAATACAAAGGTGAGAAGTTTGTCTGGACCCCTCAATGTGAGGAATAATTTAATAATCTAAAAGGGTTATTTACTATAACACTTATCCTTATCATATCGGACTGAAATGGTAACTTTGAAGTTTAGGCTGATACTTCTAAAGGAGGTTATGGAGGCATCTTGACTAAAGATGGAAAATTTGTGGATTATGAGCCACAAAAATTAAAATATCATAAAAATAACTTTCCTATGTATGGCATAGAGATCTCTACCATTATTCATGCAATCAAGCAATGGAAACATTTCCTACATGGAATGTCTTTCATGGTAAAATCTAACCACCATAGTTATAAGTATTTATTTTCTCAAGAAGATTTAAATGCATGCCATCATAGGTGGATGGAATTTTTGAGCAATTTTGACATGGACATATCATATGTCAAAGGAAAATATAATAGTGTGGCTAAAATACTTATTAGATGCATGTACCTTGCTACCTTTTTGATGTTACAATAAAATTTAAGAAATATTATTTTAGAACAACTTTTTGATGTATTTTACCATGATCTAAGAGTAGGTTTGGTTGATGAGCTTATAGTAAAAATATTTTTTAAATTTTACATTACAATAAATGTCCTCATAAGACATAAAATTAGAATTTATGTACTAATTTGGGTGACTTGATAAATTCTATGCTTAAGAAAGTACACAAAACACCTTATTATTCTCATCTAGGTGTTAGAAAGATGATACATGAGATGAAAAATCTATATTTTTAGCCTAGAATAAAGTGTGATTGCACCAAATTTGTAACAAAAATCTTGGAATACCAAATGGGTCAAAGCTGAACATTATCATCTAAGAGGGATACTATACACTCATGATATTCTAGGAGATAAGTGGGTTGTAGTCTCACTTGATTTATTGTTAGGCTACCAAAATCATGTAAAAAGCATGATACAATCCTGGGGGTCATTGATAAAGCCATTAAAGTTGGCCGCTTCATTGCTATAAACTTAATAGATGATGCATCTATGTTTATGAAATGCTTCATGAAATAAGTGTTTAGACTCCATGGCATACCTAAAGTGATATAATAGCTCATGATAAGCTATATAATTCAAGGTTTTATCATACATTGATTGCATCTTATAGAACAAAGCTAAAATTTAATTCTTTATATCATTCATAAATATATGAGCAAAAAGAAAGCTCAACCATCTGGTTGAAGATATTTTACACATGTACATAATGGATAAAAAGAAATGGGAAGACTACCTCCATCTAGATGAATTTACATGTAATAAATCTTACCATTAATCTATTAATATGGCTTTGGTTAAATATTTATATGGGCGTAAACTCAAAACATTGCTTGGTTGGGAAAAATTAGAAAAGAGAGTTGTTGTAGGCCCTAATTTGCTACTAGAATATGATAGGTAGATAAAATTGCTGAGACAAAATTTAAAAATAACTTTTGATAGACAAAAGATCTATGTAGATCAAAAGAGAACTGTATGTGAATTCAACATGGGATACAAAGGTTTTATATGTGTTAGACCACATAAAAGTTATATTAAGCTTGGCAAGGCTTCCAAGTTAGTGCCATATTTTATCAAGCCTTTTGATATTATGAAAAAGATTAATTGTATTACTTACCAACTATCACTTCATCCTTTTCTACCAAGGATTCATTATGTTTTTCATGTCGCTTTACTAAGAAAGTATAATCTTGATCCATCTCATGTTTTGGATTGAACTCAATTACAACTCATGGAAGAAGAAAATATTTAGTTGGAACTAGCAAGAATCCTAGACCATTTCAACATTAAGATATGTAACCAAGATATATAATAGGTTTTGGTATAATGGGAGTCATTAAGAAAAAGTATTTCCACTTTATAAGATGCTCATCATTTCAAGAAGCATTATGCATGTCCATTTAATAAGTCATTAGGACGACTCCTTTTCAACAAGGGGAAGATGTTATGATTATTCTTTTTCATAATCTGTTATGTTGTTATGACATCGATATTATGTTTTTAAAATGATTAGTAACTATTATTTTAGTTGTATTATTGTGGTACCAATTATAGTGGTGTTGGGTTATGTCCTTAATTTTATACTTAACTATTTTATGTACTTATTATTGTAGTTGATGATATTAATAATATATATTTAATAATTGAATTTTGATATGATATGATTTATGTCATTTTTGGTGGTTATAGGTTATATCTATGAGATAGCTAGATGTTGGAGGCTGTACTCTCAAAACCAAATAAATTTTGAGTAAGTTAGACATGTTCGACAAGTATACTTATTTGATTTTGTTTTCTATTCTTCAAATACTTTGATTGGTCATTATAATTGTTGACTTTGGTCCTTATACTTATTAATTGTTATTGTAAATTACATTATCATCTTTTGTATAACTTATCTAATGTCATTATTTATTGTTATTTATCATTACAATTATTGTAGCCACAGTCTTATTCTGCCTTATGTCATCCCAATAATATCCTCGCACCAAGATTTTGTTCATTTATGCATCCCTTCAACAATGTTATTTACCTATGTAGACATTATCTAAGACCTAAATAGACATACCCTTGACAAACCTTGGCACCTTCGACACCACCTTCCCTTGCATTAAACGTTCAACCTAACTAAAATGTTAGACTAAGGTGGTGGCATGTTGTTTGGTTACTTGGTCATATTGAAGGCATCGACCTTGGTATTAAACTTGGTTTAATTATTTTTTTTTAAATTGAGTTAATCGACTTAGGTTGTTGATGTGTTAGATTTTATATTAATGGTATTTAAAATAGCTAGTGTCATGGACAATGGAGGGTATAATATTAAACTATTTATTCAATGTTAATTATAAAGGTTAATCCCTAACCAATATTCTTATTGGTTGGCAGTTGGATTAGTAATTAAGTTCTCTAGATGAGTCATTAATGGTGATGTTAAAAAATTTATGGAATTGCATTAACTTAATTAACAAAATCACTATTGGAGGTGCTTATTTATACAACAATAAGTGAGATTAAATACCTTAATCTATAGAGGGTTATGACGCATAACCCAACTAATCAAACCTAACAAATACCCCAAGTAAATAACCTATGTCAATCAAAGGTCAATAAAAAATTAAAATACTTATTAAAAAATAGATAGGATTAATTATTATATAAAAAGTTGGCACTTGATTTTTCTTGGGATATGGAGGTGGATTACTCTCTCCTTCCATTCAATGTAGAATTGATTGTGTATGGGAAAGTGGATGGAAGGAATGGGAGTTTGGATGGTGGATAGAGGGAGTTAGGAAGATGGAAGAATAGAGGAAAAATAATGGAAGGTTGAGATAGTTTTAATGGTGGCCAAGGAAAATTTTGAACACACATTAGTTGTTTGAAATGATATAGAGCTTTTATCTATAGATCAATTTATT
>JARHVA010010745.1:57500-134359 GCA_037957365.1 Torreya grandis | reverse complement strand
ATTCTTCTCATCTTCTAGAATAAAAGTTATATATATTGTTGATGGCTTCCATCTATTTACTAGTCACAATGGAGCCTACACATTCACTGCCCACACCCACAAAGTTGTGGGCACATCTTGAGGTATCCCAAAATGTATAGTCACTCTCTCATAGATATTTTTCCACCAATTATGTATCCAAAAGCTCCCTTAAATCTGATGTAGATTTATCACATGATCTATCCAACTAACAAATCATGTATATGATCCTCAAATAATATCCTTAGAAATCATATGATCTAGTATATTTTGGCACTACATGGTGCTGCAATCTTCCATATGTGTAATATTGGTTCACATCTCTATAAACACTCATATATGTACCCACTCAGGATATGGCATCCCCACTATCCATATAACTTTTATATTCTCATATGCCAAATAATGTAACAATACTACTAAACCAATACCACTTCTAAATGATGCCTTAGTAGAAATCTACATATCATTATACATGTGGGCAAGCATGGTCCTACCCCATGATTATACACTACCATGTTCCTCCAGATCCTAGACAATCCTATGCTTCTTATATGACATGGATAAACCACTACCTTCCACATATTTAAATAATGCAAATAAATCAACTAAAAACATTCACAGTCATATAACATATGATACAATAATTATTGGCACTAATATTTCTGAATCACTCTTTGTATGGTTCTTAACATTCATGATACCTATAAAATATATTTTTTCATGTTCTATGGACCTATGACCCACATCATATTAAAATACCACTTTCCTAATAGTCACTAGGATTCATAATATCTTTCATATATTCTCTAATATTATAGCCATTTCTCTAGTAGTAACCAAATGTATAAGTATTTGCATTCCACTAATTAGCCAATGTGGTCATCATGAGAGCATCCCATGACATGAGTTATAGAAAACATATGTACCCCAATCTTATTTTCATCTAACAAGTGTAAACCCATAGATAGACTTCATCATTTATCCTCCACAAAACATTCTATTTCATATATCCAAATACACAAAAATGAAAATAAATGAATAAAAACCAAGCATGTTCACTCTTGATCTAAGATGAATTAGTTAATAAATATATTCAATGTAAATAACATGCTTTATTTTTGTATAAAGGGTAAGATTTAAAATATTATGAGAGAAGAAGTTGGTTATAAAACCAACTAACAATTAAATAACCCAATCATAAAAAAAAATAAAAATAAACAAACTAAATAAGAAACTATAACTTTGGATCATACATGATCCCAAAAAACTCCCCCTTGATCCAAAGAGGTGTATAAGATGAAATATCTAGAGAAATGAATCTAATGTCACCAAAGACAACTTTTCGTAACTAAAAGTGGTGCAATATGCCTCTAACACTAACCAAAAATTGATCTCACTCTATAGAGAAGATTGTCCCTATGAGTTTGGAAAAAAATTGGTTGAAGAATATGATGAAATATTACTCAACCATGATGATCATTGTACCATATTATAGTAGAACATGATTAGGCATGTCCAACTATATCAACCCACATATTGGTCCCATAAAGGAACCTTTCTAAATGATAAAATGGTACTCTGTATGGCACATTTCCATGATGTCTAATAAACATTGATGGATTTTTCTCAATAATGAATTTTATATAAACCCCTATCAACTTGTATTGTTACCAATGATTGATCGAAGACTAATAAATTCAATATATTTTCCCTTATCAGGTGAGAGGTGAGAATTTGTGCACCAAATAATATAAATGGATAATAATATCTACTCCATATCATGACTATCAAGTATAAATAGCTAAAAATGGAATTGAAATCAAGAACACAAGGTAAAAAAAGCTACTATGATAGATATTGGTCTTGAGCATAGTATCTTGTAAAATATGGGTGACTTATCGGTCACTCAGATGAAGTTGTTAGGTATATGAATACCATAGACCATGACCATCTGGGATGCTTATTTATTAGAAGAGTCAAAATAACCAAAATAATTGGATTAACCAGAATATATATCACTATAATGATCTACATAATTTTACACAACTTTATTTTTGTGAAATGTGGAGTCCTCGAGAAGGATATACATCTAGAATATGTCCAATACCACCACATTTGAAGCATTCTGGTTGTTGCTTGTGTCCATGAGATCTAGATGAAGTTGAATTACTAGAAGAACCAAAAGAGTGAGAATAATGCCTATGGTAATATTTTCTTTTTTAATATTCTAGAGAGTGTTGAAAAGAATGTTGTGGAGACCATCTAGAATGGTGTGGAGAGTATCCCAGATAATGACTCAGAGAGTATCTTAGAGAATGTTTTATAGAATGGTTTTAAAACTATCATTATACATGTTGATGATATTTTTTAATGGACTTATTCTTTAGATAGTAATCCTCTCCAATAGGTGTACTCTTCTTCTTTGCTAACTATCACTCATGTTGACTTGACAACTCACAAATACAGTCTAATGAGGCACCATTAAGAGTATCACTAAGTTAAAGAATTTCAAAATTTTTGATGTATGTATAATTAAGTTCATGTAATGTGATGTAAATAAACATGTAATCATCAATTTTAACCCCTATAGTATAGTACACTTGTTTCAGAGTTTTCATGTAAAAGAGATATTTACATACATCTTCTTCAATGTTAAGCTTATTATTAAGTAATTGTATTAAGAGATCAATATTATTATAGGTAGGTTTCTTGTCATACATATCTTTTGATGACTTTCATGCTTTCTATGCACTAATTTTAGTATATTTAATATGAGTAATAACCTATGTACAACATGAATATTTTAATAAAGCAAGAGAATGCTTATTGCATTTTTAATACTCAAGCAATTTCACAGTGTCATTGGTTTACATCGTTTATTTTTTAGTTATTTCACATAAATCATAAAAAATTACTATGTTTTCCATATTCATTGACCATTACATATAATTTTTTAATGTTGAGCATCCATTTTAAGATATTAAATTGATAGTTTTTTCTATGGTGTAAATAGAAAATCAACTCATAAAAGGGAATGTTATTGAGTTTTATCTTTACCCACAAAATAAATTTCAATTATGAAGACTCTAGGACCTGATTAAAAAAGATCAAAATAATAACACCTATATCTCCTTTTACATAATTGATTTCATACAAATTATGATAAAGTTTTTGACAAAAATGTAATTTGGGAGTTTGGAACTCTAAACCTCTTTCTAAGAGGTGTTTTAACAAATATCTCTTTATTTAACTTGCCTTTGACCTATTTGAAAATATAAAATCAAGATATTCCTTAACCTATATTTATTTTATGATAAAAATTTACCAAAAATAAAACATAAAAATCATTGTAATAATTTTTCAACTATTTATAATTTCATTTAAATAGGATTTTGTTTTCTTTAGCACCTCTAGTGGATCCCACAAAATCAAATGAAATATTTTTGTATCTAACTTGACTGATATGCCATTTAAGCTAGATGTAAGGCCTTTTTGAAAGTTTCACATAATTAAATTTTCCACAAAGGGTTTATCAACTGTTGAAGTATTTTCCTAATGGGAATTATTAAGTGATGTCATACCTTCTTTGGTGCTTGTTGAAAATATTTTAAGAACTCTAGCTTAGCCTAGATCTCCTATCAAGCACTATACCAATCATCATACAAATTTTTGCAGTATAAAAAATAACATCGAACACACTAGTTTACATATCGATGAAGTATATAAAAAATAACACTATATAGGTTGGACTTTGAATTGAAGTATATAAAAATATTGTCTCCTTTCTTCCCTCAGGATTTAAATTTCTTTACTTATCATGTTCCTTCAATCCTCCATGATTCATTGAAGCTATGATACCATTGTCTGGTCATAGTATTAGAAGAACTAATTCATAGATATATTCAATTTAAATCACATTTTTTATCTTTGTACAAAGGTAAGCTTTAAAATATTAAAGGATAAGAAGTTGGTTATAAAACCAACTAATAGGGAAATATCCTGAGAATAACAAAAAATATAAACAAACTAATTAATAAACTATAACTTTGGATCATGCATGATCCCAATAGTAAAAAAAATAGGATACATAATCCTAACATATCCATTGATGCTATTATCCTGAGGATGACAATGCCCTTTGTAGGAGTATAATGGTAGATATAAGCATTGTCACCTAGATAGTAGTGTTGTAGCATGGACACTTGTGCCATGGGTAGGATAAAAGTGTTTTGGGTTCAAAAAGCACTCTATATATAGAAAAAATTCACAAAAACTAAGATAAATATAATTTTCACCAAAATCAATTAGACTAGCATCACTTACTTACATGTTTCACCAACTCATTCACCTAAAATAGAGCCTCTACCTCGACATACTACATACAGGCGATTATTATCCTTCAAGATATTCTTTTAGTAGTAATATCTCAGTTTTAGAATTCTATAAATATCACACATCAATCAAACTTCTTCCAAAATAGGTCATATGGAAATAATTTGTTTAAGCCACATTAGTAAGGTATTAAGCTCACATTATTTAACCAAGTATGTAGATAGAAATTGATGTTGTGATTTCTTAAAAATCATAGCTCCAATATCATAATCATTTTTCTACACATAATCAAATCCAATCACCTTTTGTAACATATAGGTCTCACTCCTCTAGCCATTCCTTCACCACCATGGTAACCCATGCTTTAGGCCTCTTGCCAATTCTCTTATTGATGATGAACTTATCTCAATATCAATCCACGATCAATATATTCATAGTAATCATTCAATAAATTTTAATCATATTATCCTCTCTACTTTACTATTAAATTTTTAATTTTTGGCTTGTCTTCCTTACAATATTTTTGTCTCTCTCACCAAAATAGGGGCATATATATGCACTATTCATAGCTAGCTCAGATACATAGTTACTCAAACTTACATAATTACTTAGATTTACGTAGTTACTCATATCTACATAGTTACTCAAATTTGGCATGGATTGTTTTAGAGTCTCAGGTTTGTATAAGATATTGGTTTCAATTTAACATGGTTTTCATAGTTTACTATAACATTTAACATATTTACATATATACCTTTACATAGTTTTTACAGATTGATAACATAAATGGAAAATGCAAATGGTATATGCTCACAAAATCATGCAATTTCACTTACTAATTGCATATATTATGGGGCACTCACATATTACAAGCCCACATAGACATACTTTTATTAGTTAAATTATATGAATTAGTTGATCAGTTATCAAATTAGGGGTATGTGTCATGGGACATGTCCCCCATCTCCTAGTTTTTGCACTAACTTATAAAGAAAAAATATAAAACCATGTCATTATCTATGTTGTTTCCCACTTATAATACATATAAATTCTTACTCTAATTGTGTGGCTTAGATTCTCAATTATCAAATTGGGGTATTTTTAATGGAACATTTTTCCTCATCTCCTAGTTTTGCACTAGATTCTAGAGATGGAATGGTAAAACAATATCATTATCTATGTTATTACACTAGACTCAATTCATAATAATACTTACCAATTTTTTCACAAATTATTTTCATTAGTTTAGCACCATAATTAATCTTATATCCTTCTGTAGTAGTTGATTTGGCACTTTTACACTAGTACCCATTATGTTTGAGTTTTGTGTGTTTGAAGTTAAATTTAGTTTTGACTTATAGGAACATTTATACCTAGATAAAAGAGTGGGGTAAAATATAGATTTTTTCTCACATCATAATTATTTACTTATCCTAAGTACATAGACATCTACGTCATGGATCCATCTTTGCAAGCATCAGTCGAACTCTTTTTAAATTCTCTGACCAAGAAGAGAACAATACTAGATCTCATCTTTTGTCAGCATGAGTCGATCACATCAAACCCATGGGAACTCCAATTATAAGCAAAAACATGATACATAGGTAAGTATTAGCACACACTTTCTATTTTATGCTAGTATTTTCATTGTATTGCAATATTAGATAAAAAAGGAGGCAAATGTATACACCCAAATTTGGTTGAGTAAACATAAGTACTATGCTTTTTTATCTCTTATATCTAGAAGCTCCTAATATTGAATAGAAATCTTGTTTGTGCATATTATCTTAGTCTCTTATCTCTTTTGTCACTATTTCATACTTATATCTCTCTTCTCACAGTCATAGTTCTTCCATGCTAGTTATTGACATAGGCAAATGGGTTCTTCGCCACTCTTATGTATCATTCTTGATGTAGAAAAAAATAGGCCAACTTCCAGATGTCATAAATTTTGACCCATAGCTCTATTTTAACTATTCCACACTTCAAGATGACCATCTTGAAATTTTTTTTGCTTCCCTAAGCTTTGATTTCTTCTTAAAGGTATTTTTGATATTTTTGGAGGCCATATGTGATCATCTCAGGGTCCCAAATTATCATTTAATTATTTTTTTAAGATTCTTCTATTTTTAGAAATTGTATATTTTTAGGACCAAACACGAACTTAAGTTAAAATTCATCTCATTGGATCATTTTAGTTTTTAGATCATTTTGGACGATTTTTAGAGATACACGTGCTTCCATACAAAACTTACAAAAAGAACAACTGCTTAAAATAACATTTTTTTAGAATTTAATATTTTTCAAATTTTTGCATGTCAACTCTAATTTCAAGTTGAGTCTTATCTAAGCATGGTTTGGGTTTGTAATTATTGGAATGATTTTAATATAAATCAATATAAGTTATTGTTTTAGAGCTTGGCCTATTGGTAATTTTATTGTCTTGATAATTTTTGGTTTCATTAATTATTCTATTTTATTGATTTTGTACAAAAGCATTGCATTGGAAATGAATGCATTGATCTATTGTCCTTCCCATCATCATTGTCCAATGCATGTTTCAGAGTGTTTTTTGCATCACTTTTCATTTGGGTCTCCATGTATCTTCAAATTATATGTGTTCTAAGTTAAATAAATATCCCCCCTATTACAAAATGTATTTTCTCTAGAAATAATTCATGGTTCCTAACTCTATCATGAATTTTTTATTTTTTAGATATAAATTTTTTTTTTTTTCCTTTTACCAAGCTATTAATTTATTCATTCTTTTTTTCTTGAAATTTGGCATTTAGAATTTATGGTTAATCAGTTAATTATTTATTTATGTATTAGGTATGAATATGACTCCCCAAATATGAATATGAAATACAATGGAGTATCTCACATCTCAATATGTGTACCACATGCAGATAGGCTAGAAGAACACATTATTCACAAAAAGTAATTTTTTTGGGTGGTATAGGATTTGTATTTACAAAGGATGGTCTTGAATTAGACACTTAGGGTAATGAAAATTTTCATGATATATTATTCATGAACCTATTTTGAGGGCATCTATCATTTTTACATGCTTTATAACTTTGGATGCATTCATCCAAGATGCAACCTTAATTGCTCTTTCCTTCCATTTGACTAAGTATTGATAATACTCATTGAATTTTGTCTTCTTTCAAGTAAGTATATACCAAATAACTTTTTCCAACAAAGAGATGTAAAATATATGTTTTATCCTTCCTCACTTTATTTTTTTACCACATATGGGTAAAAATTAGATACATTAAATATATTTAAATACCTACTCTATCGAGTAACTTGATCTCATTAGAATTGGCTAAAAAAATCTACAAGGTCTAATTTTCTTCCATTTGAGCTTGTTATCCTATCATTTTGGAAACCTCTCATTGCACAAATGTGTCAACACCAAATTACTATCCCCTCAAAATTTAACTCTCTTATTATCATATCATCACATTTCATGCATTTTCTATGCATATCATGCATCGATTTAACCTAGTCTTCACCTTTTGCACTTATCATAATCTTATAAATTGTGATTCTCAACTGACATACACCTCTACATATGTTATTATATTCTTTTTTAAAAGGACTCAAACTTTTAATTTGGTTGACCAAATCATTTTCAGCAAAATAAACTTATGATAACATCAAATCCCACTTGTTGGGCTTCTCACTAACTAAACATCTCAAAAAATTGCAAAGACTCTAATTTATAACTTCCATTTTCTCATCCATTTGAGGGTGATAGGCTAAACCTAAGTCTAATATTGTCCCTAATTTGTTTGACAATGTCCTCCAAAAGTGTTGAACAAAATTTGTAACTCTATCTATTGCAATTCATTTTGGCATCCCATGAAATATTATTACTTCTTTAAATAAATAATTCATGAAATGTGTGGTATCACTACTATTATTCCATGTTAAAAGTTTATCCATCTTAGAAAATATATCAACACAAAATTGCATGGATTCATTGCTTCATTACATTCTTGGTAATATAAGAATATATTCCATACTCAATGCATCCCATAGTCTATTTGTAATGGTCAATCAATGATACAAATCAACATTCTAAATTTTCCCATTAGCATGTTACCAATCCCAATGACCTATAATTTGAACTAATTAATAACAAGAGATCACCTAATCAAGGCATCTACAACTCTATTATACTTCCCACTTCTATATTTTGAAAAAAAGGAATAGATTTGAGTAAATTTCAAACATTTAATATGACTTTGATTGAGCTTGCCTTGGTTGTTTATTAATTATAAAGAATTATTATCTATGTAAAAAACCAACTCCTTTGGAAATAGGTAGTACCACTACTATGTGAGATCTTATACCATTGCATATAAATATTGATAATATAACAAATAATTCGTATTGGTGTCATTAAAATTATAACTAAAATAAGTAATTGGATTACCTTTTTTCTTTTAGCACATCACATATGGTTGTCCTGCTTACAACATAATAAACCTAAAATACTCTTATAAAGTATGGCAAGACTAACACCAATTATTCAATCAATTTTCTCTTCAAAGAAAAAAATATACTCTCTTATACAATTGTCCATTGAAATTTATTTTTTAATAGCTTCATAGTGGTCATGATGGGTGTGAATATCCCAATCAAAATTATTCATAAATTTTCTATAGGGACTTTCCAACCCATGGAAAATTATTTCATCAAACATGATCTTTGGTGAAAGCCACTCCATAATTACCCTCACCTTCTTGGGATCCATATTTAACTCATCCCTTGATATTATAGATACCAAATATATCAACTCCTATTCCATGAAGATACACTTCTTCAAGTTCATAAGAATTTTTTAATCTTTTAGACTATCCAAAACCAACTTCAAATGTCAAAATGCTCCTCCTCATAATGAATTAAAATTAGAATGTCATCAAAATAAACGATCAAAAACTTACCCATGAAAGGATTCAACACTTCATTTTGATCCTTATGAATTAAATTTGGGAATTGGATAAATCAAATGGCATGCCCATCAACCCATACAACCCATCATTCATATTGAATGAATTATTCCATTAATCACCTTCTCTTATGTTGATTTAGTGATATCCATTGTTCAAATACATCTTTGTGAAGTATTGATCTCCACTCAAATAGTCCATTAATTCATCCATTCTTGGTAATGAAAACCTATAATTATTGATATCTTATTGATTACATCTAAATACCTACACATCTTCCAATATCCACATGTATTGAGTGCTAAAAGGGTTATAAATTCACATGGGCTCAAACTCTATTACCTCAAACCCTTTCTCAATAGTTCTTTTACTTGTTTCTGGATCTCTTCATTCTCTATTAGAGTTATCCTATAGTTTGCCTCATTAGGAAAACATGTTAATGGTTACATAGGTTGTAGTCCTCATGATAACTCACTTGATATAATGTCTCCATAGTATTCCTATAAATTATCAATTTATAACAGAATATTTTTTACTTTAATGGTTGTCATAACTTGTATACTATTCAGAATCAATACATAATTTGCCTCTTATTTATTTCCCACCTTCAATAGATATTTTTTCAATTAGCACCACTTTGGAATTGTTTTCCACTTCATATCATCTATCTCTCAATAGATTCAATATAAATATTTTCCCATCCTTCATTGTGGTGAAGGAGTTTATCCTTGCATCATTCATCACTTTCCAATCAAACATGCATAGATTTTCTAATAGCACATGACACACATCCATGGGTATAATATCACATAAATCATCTTTCTCATCTGAACCAATTTGAAAACTATTGATAATTTTCTCATTAATCAATAATTTATACCCTTTAAGCAACCATGAAACCTTGTATGATGTAGGTTGTACTGACCATTTCAACCTAAGATCTTCTACCATATTTTGAGAAACCACATTATCCATGATACTTATATCAACCACCTTCTTACAACATTTTAATCTCAATTTATAAATAGTCTAGAATAAACTCTTCCTTTGTGTTATTCCATTCACCTCATTGGCCTTTTTTAATAGCACTCACTTCAGTAATAGGTCATCTTTGTATTTTGTATCTTATATGTATATTGGAGATCTAACACTCTCTTAATCCCTTGGAAATATGGATTATTCCTTAAAATTACTTTTGATATTCAGAGGCTTTTATTAACACTTAAAAGCTCCATGTCCAATAAAATTATTGCATTGAAAACCCTTACCTCAAAAGCCTCTCCCCCTCCCTCTTCCAAAGGATCCTCTTCCTAAAAAAGAACAACCTACTCTTACACTTGATTGTTGATTTAGTGAGTTTCTTGCCTCTTCACCATGGTTTTATTGTCTTCTTACAAATCTACCTTGTCCTAATTATCTTGTAAAGCTCCCTCTACCTCTATAGTTTTCTTGTTGTCTCCTTGAAAACTTATCTTTCAACTTCAATGCACTTTAATAGGATTTTTCC
Organism: Torreya grandis; assembly: GCA_037957365.1. NCBI lineage: Eukaryota > Viridiplantae > Streptophyta > Pinopsida > Cupressales > Taxaceae > Torreya > Torreya grandis. The sequence continues at coordinate 123,535 of JARHVA010010745.1, read as the reverse complement.
ATGGTTCTAAAATTTAACAAACTAATTTAATCTTCGATGGAAAAATATATCACATTCACATAACTTGTAGATTTATCCAGATCATCCTCAACATGTCCAACCCTTATAGTGATCCTATATAACTCCTCAATATAGTCCTTGATACTCATCTCTTATTGTCATAGATTTTCTAGCTTCCTAAATAAATGCATATGCTAATCAAATGGCATCAATTTGGCTTTCAATGTGGTTATTATCATATCACAAGCCTTTGTTTCTTGCTTCATTTATTTTATCTCTTAGCTTGCACATGATGCCACCATATAGAAGTCCTAAACTTCAACTTAATAAAATAACATCTCTACCTTCTTTGGCTTGTCCATTGTCTCATAATCAAAATACTTTTCCATCTCAACTATCTAATTTATCAACTCTTCAATATTAGAACTTCCATTGTAACTAGATGCATCCCTCTTTGGATTGCTACTTATCTTTGTAATATCTCTAAGAAACCTTGTATCAACCTCATTAGCCATGTCCTCTAATCCAAGATCTTGAGATCTATATTATTCATCCTCACTAAAATATTCAACAAGTTCCCCTTCTTTGTCTTATTTCCATTGCATCCAACCTTGCCTAGATTACTATCATGCTCTATGTTATGTGTTTATCTATTGGACCTCTTGCTCTTTCTCCTCTCCCAATAGCATTTCCTTTGTATGCCATCCCTCAACCAAATTGCAAGATTATTTTCCACAAGTGTCTCTTTGACTCGGCTAGATTATTTTCTCTAGCACACTCTCCTAACAAGGTTCTACTTTGCACCAATAGTAAATGGTTCAAGCACAGATAGGGTATCAACTTATGGATAACCTATAGCTCTAAGATGATTAGTTTGGGCAAACACATATAAAAATATGCTAATTGAAAAGTATACTTGTATACATTCACCGAAAAATACATACATCACATTTCCCCACTAAACAATTTCTTTGAAATAAATCACAAATAACCCTTAAGGGGTTGGTCAAAACATATCGAATGTTGAATTTATATAATTTCTTTGCTTTAATCTATTAACAGTTCAATATTTTGTCATCAATTTTCCCTTGAAATATTCTTAGGAATTCATCAAGCTGTTAGGAAATATTAGTCCTCATATTAATTCGAGTTAATATTGTAAAGTGAACAATTACACGAATAATAATTCACTAATTATATTCGGTTAGTAAAATATATTTAGTTGTTATGATATTATTGTGAGTTACAATAATCTTATGCTTATAGGTTATTTTTTATTTACCTATAAGACATTATAGGTTAGTGAGTATTCATCAAGGTATTAAGAGTTAATTATGGATATATGAATCTCCATCATTATATGGGGATTTTTCTATATATGCGTGTAATGTCGAAATGAATATGTAATGGAAGATCGTTAGTGTGTGAAATAAAATGTTAGTTACTTATTACTCTCTATGTTATGTGTATTTGTCTGTTAGTTTATCTTCATGAGATAGATATCTTTATAAGATCCATTAATCCCTATCAGTGGTATGAGAGCAATGGATACGTGAGATATTATATGGGGCAGAGTCATTATTAAAAAAAATCGTTACCCCGAACGATGAGAGAATTTCTATGCAAGAGAAATAGACTTTAGGCAATTAAGAGTGGTGTGCTTAGTTTTCTAATTTTATGCAATCATCTGGAAGGCTTTGTATTTGTTTGGCGACACCAAGGAAAATTTATAAGAAGTATTTAGACCAGACACAACATTCTATTCTGAATCTTCTATGTATAGATGGACAATTTGGAGGCCATTTAGTCTATCTCTCAGCTGTTTAATTTTGATCCTATTCGCAGTAGCCTGCATATATTTTTTTTAAATGGATCTTGTATTCTTCTCTAGCAAATTAGATCTGCCGTCTATGCGCATACTGTAAATTTTGTGTTTCTTGCTAATAGAATTACAAGGAAAAATTGTTAGAAAAGAGCCAAAGTCTTGCATTATCAAATGTTTACACCACCATGCTACGTTTTGTATAATTATTCAAATTATGTCAGCTGTTATTCTCATTGATGGTTTCACCTCTGTCAAGGATTTTATACTGACTTTATAGAATGGCCTGAGCTCCTCAGCGTTTGTCATGGGAAGAATTTACACAATTATTCGGCACTGAAGTCTTACAAAAGAAGGCATCCAAAATCGGGACAATAATATGTTTATGTTTTCTGTTCCCACTTCGATCAGAAATTATTGGTCTTGCCTATTTTATGGCTCTAGAAACATTCAGATGTACGTGATAGTCTCGCGTATTTTGGAGGACTTTATTTCTATACCTAATGATTGACTGCATTCAACTGTTCTGTGGCTTGTTTTGGTTCACCCTTGAAAGTCTGTTGAAGTTTTGGTACCGTTCACCACGTAGAGCTAAACATTTATTTACATCTCAGATCTGGCGAGCTATGCATTGATTCTCTATTCAGCTCGCCTGCCAAATCATTATTCTAGGCACAACCTGTCATATTTTGATTTTGCAATGACTCAGAAAAGGAAAAAATCAGATTAGTTCTATCAATAGATCTGTGTTCAGCTACATGGAATTTGTGTCGTGGATTATTCAATGGTGACAAGTTGTTAGAGACGTGGATGCGCGATATTACATCAAAGCGTGGGCACCAAATATCATCGCTTTTTGACTAGCGGTTGCCCCAAAGGGGCAAAGGAAGCTGCAGGAATTGGATGATTTTTTTATTTATTTTTCCTTGAAGTCTTCTCAATGGTGATCTTTCCACAGCCGAATCATGTTTTTAATTACGAATAACATTGGACATATTGAGATTATTTAATGAGGACATTTCAATCAATGCAGCCGATGCCTTGCTTCTATGAAGAGGCATAGGGTTAGTACATGCATCAATATGGACAACAAACTGAGATACTACTTAGTGTAAATCAATGAACTTTTTTACAGAAGCCTTAGGATCTTCAGGTTTTGCTGAGCAACATAATTTAGTAAGCTCCCTGCGTTGGATTCAAGAAGTTTTCAGTGAATCTTTGTACAAACATTTTCTCAGTAAACAGATATAAGTGCATAAAATCATTACAGCCTAGACATATATATATTCTCAGGGTTCAAAAATGGAACTCTTTATCATAAGACTTGTAGATGTTATATCCAGTTTCATTTTTGAAGTAAACAGATATATGTGCATAAAATCATTACAGCCCCCCCACACACACACAGAGGATTCAAAAATGGAATTCTTTCTCATATGTCTTGTAGATGCTATATCCAGTCTTTTTTAATACATTCTATGTTACCAGATCCTCTTGGTACAAACTCCCACACTCCAAAACATTTTTTACTACGGTTTGCAGAGTTGCATATACATTTCTAATATTATATTTGCATTTTTCAAATATACAAGTAGCTATGTGCACTGCCAAATCCCAAAATCCAAAAATTTAAGACCTCTACCACAGTCAAACCTCCTCCAACATGTAAATTAATATGATAAAAATCAAATTTAAGAACTTCCAGCGCAACGAACTTTCTCATTGTTCATTTTCATAACATCTGTATTAAAAAGCAACCAATATAAAAAATTCAAAGTCTGGTTCATTTTTTAGTTGAAACACACCTTACAATACTAAGGATTGTCTCCATTGTAGATAATGAGTGTCCTGCATATCAAAAATTCATTAGAGCTTTGAACAAACAAAATAAGCACTAGAGTCTTATATTCACTAATTCTCTAGCATATTTTATGATTGAAATATATAGATAAATAAGTTTCCTCTAGAGATATTGTCATATCTTTCAAAAAGATGTACATACAAACTATGCAATGATTGCGTTGATAAGTAACTTGAACTATCCATGTAATGGGTGCCCTAGACCTAATATAATGGAACCAAAGATATGAGATGGGTGTCCTTATATGAAGTAACCAATACGTGACCTTCACAGCTATATCTTCCTTCCCACAGTTGTAGTGTTGGTGAGTTAAATATCAATAGTATTTCTCTAAAAATTTGGGAAGATCAATGTACAACAAGATGATGAAGGGAAAACAACCAAATAAACAAAAGCAAAAGTTCCATAGGATGCTTGGCACAATTGGAATATCATGAAAAAAAAAATGTATAACTATCAGTAATTATAAAAAGTATAAGATCGCAGAAAATGAAACATCATGGATCCCCCTATCCTTAGACTACATCGCAATCACTCGCACAAATAATTTTAGATTACATACATTCACTTCCACCCAGACACAAATTCAACTTACTCAATATGAACATGAAAACACAATAATATATTTACTCAATCCACTAACAATTTCCTATATATTTACACACCACATCGCAATACAAAAACTCTAGTAAGATATATACATTGAATCACATCCATAGGGAAATTACATATATTTAAATAAAATGTTTTGTATATTGTGTTCACATATATATATATATATATATATATATATATATATATATATATATATATATATATATATATATATATATATATATATATATATATTCAAACACAATTTTATTGATATATACATTTTGTTTAAGTGATGCTAGGTCTATATACATTTAGTGAATTACTTTCCTTCACATTGATCTAGAAGTGGAGTCTCCACAAAGCTAGGGCACACAAGGGTGACTTTGATATTGTAAGGTATCAACTAGAGCCTCAAGGTCTTGGCCAGTCCTCTAAAAGCATATTTTGTTGTAGTATATACATCATGACCATAGAGTAAGAAATGTTTCAATAATACTCATAGTTAGTAAGCAAAGAAATAACAGAAAAAAATATATAATTTGTGATTTAATTTCAAAAATAAATTATTTTAGTACCAACCAAGATCAATAATCTTAACAATAAATGAAAATAAAAATAGTGATTTTTCAAGGGGAAAAAAACATTTTTTAGTACTATCCATAATTCATAATCAAGACAGTAAATGGAAAAAGGGGAATTAAGAAAAGTGATCTATGGACTAAAAATCCATTGTTTAGTACTACCCACAAATAGAAATGTAAGGAGGAAAGGAAGAAATGATATAAGCATTTATTTATAACAAAAAATGAACATTTTTTCTAAGAGGGTATAAGGCCCAACAAACTAGAGAGGAAAGAGAACACATAAGCACAATAGAAGTTGGGGGTTTGCCCTCTTTCTTCTTCATCAATGGCAGAGTAGCATGGAGAGTGTATATAGTCCCAATGAAGTTTGTTTTGATAGTAAGATCTACTTCATCTATGATGGTGTTCTCCAAATAAAAATCTTCAAAAATCTATCATTGCAGATAAGAACATCAATAGGACTCCACAAGTGAGACTCCTTGATGGCCTTTGAGATGGTCCCATAGTTGCTTACATCTGTAAACTAAAATTAGAAAACATTATTGATAAAGGAAATTATGGATTCATATAGAAAGGATAACATGGTTCATAATGAAAATCACATATCCATATAAAAGGACAACACAAATGGCCAATAATAAAAATCATATCTACATATTAAAAAACTTGGTATTTGATGAAAAAATAATTGTTGGTTTTTACATTAAAATTATAGACTATGCCTTGTTGCTAAAAATAAAACTTCCCCTGCATCCATTCAAACCCTAAATTTTTTTTATTAATGCTAATTCCCAATTTGGCCTATAAATTGGACCTATGCTTAAAAAAAAGGGCATCCATTGCATTAAAAAAACCCTAAACCTATTTTACTAATTGTTGATACTAATTCCTCATTAAACATTAAAGGCATGTCCAAATATTCACTAGTCTAAACCATTGCTAATTGCTAATAATAAATTATCTTTAAAATTTAAAGGCATGTCCAAATAGGCACCAAACCCAACCCTGTAAGCCTACCAAAAAATAGTATCATACCTTTCTAATTGCTCTAAGTCTTTCTGAAAGAGAAGTACATGAATTAATTATGTCAATGATTTCCTTACAATCTAAAGCATCCCTTTTAAACCCACATCCCTGGATAATCCCTCCTTATGATGAATGTAAGCAATAATATGATCCTTCAATAGCATAATCAAAATATGAAAACCCATAGAAAATTTCTCAAAATCCTAATGACAAAATCAAAACTAGCCTAAATTCATTAAACCAACCAATGATGCACCTACAACAAATTTTGATAAATGGGTAATCCTTCCCAGTAGAGCAAACCTCATACAATCTTTTGGAAGGCACCCATAAACTATGACATTTCAATAAGCCTTCTTTTTCTCCTAAGATGGGATTCAACTTAAGTGCAGGTTCTATGCCCATGTCCAGTCACCTATGATCATGAAATCTAACCATATCTTGGGGGATAATAATTAGCAGGTGCCTATCTTAAAGTGGCCAAACACCTTATAACACCAAAATAGGTGACCTAGATTAAATCCTATCCACATAAATGAATTTCCCCAGTTGAATAAACCATGTCTAGGCCACAGATCATTCACTTTCAAATTGACTAAAATAAAATCAATGACGAGTAAAAGTGAGGAATTGAATTATTTAGATGCCTTAACACTATTATTCATGTGTTATATAAGTCGTGTAAGCATCCAAGCCTTCAACATGCTCATGGGTATATGGTCTTTCAATAACCACCACCTTCATAATTTAAACTATAGCTGATTGTCATGAATCCACACCACCACTATGCATAGACAATAACATATTTGCTACCCTCATCATTTATAAGATGTATTTGAGGATTTGCCTCACTGTATAAGTCTCTGGATTAATTAAGTTCCTTTTTACATTATTTTCAAAGTTTGTCTAGCCATCCATTGAGTGAGTTACTTAGAATAGTTCTTTGGTAGTTTATTATATTAGGCCTCTAGATTTAGTCTTTGAGTCGAAAGGTGTAGCTATTTTTTTTTTAATTAATAGTATATTTTTTTTAAGGTTTTAAGTTTTATAATATATTTCTTTTTTTAACTTCTGGTTATTAATGGTATTGGAAGTTTAGGTGTGAGTTTATACACTTATGTTATTTGTATTTTCTAGATGTCAATGTCTTTCAATAGGTTGTATGGTATAGTTTATTATTTATTTAGTTTGCAAACGTTTATTTGTAAAAGTGTCATTGAGTCTAAAAGATGTGTATTATTCAAGGACTTGTAGTTTTTGATATTTGATATGTATTAGAGGTATGTCTTACATCGTCAATTTTTGAAATTTATTTACATTTTTTTGTCATCAAATTCAAATTGTTTATTGTAACATATTCATTATCTCTTGTTTGTGACATCTAAATTATGCGGGTTTTGTCATAAAGAATGATGCGCAAGTTTTGAGTTTCAAATATTCATTGGCTGAGTAAGCATCATATTTTGTAAGGGGATGGATAATATAGTAGGTTGGAGGATAATCAACATCCTCTCACAAGCCACTAGCAATGGGGATGCATATTGAGATAGTTGCATACTATGGGCCAAAATGACTATGTTGAAGATTATAGTTATTGGCAGTGGTGACTATCTACATTATATGAGATTGACTATCCAAAATCATGTACAGAGGATATAAAAGTGATGATGAGGGTTTAATTGTCTTTTTTTATTTTTTTACACATATTTTAGTTTTTATACAGTTATTTGTATCTGCGATAAATAAGAGGCATATTTTCTATTTTCCAACATAGTATACTATATAAAAATAGTGTTATGATGATGTAGGAGTGAAAGTTGAATAGATAGTCTGTACTTGTAATTTCCATATTGTATAGGTTGATGAGGTTCCTTTGATGAATGCTTGATGGTAGATGGTTCATGCTCAGAGTTCCCATACTGATTCAATAGATGTGTTCTCGATAGTGAATGCTTGATAAGATTTTGATGTGTTCCTTCTCTACTTTCATTAAGTCTAGTGAAACACAAATTACTATGTAATGCCTAAGGAGGTGAATGTTACGAAATGTTAGTCTTCACATTGATTGCAGTTAATATTATAAAATGATTAATTGAGTGAGCAATAATTCACTAGTTATATTGTGTTAGTAGAATATATTTGGTGGTTGTGATATTGTTGTGAGTTACAACAATATTGTGTATATAAGTTAGATATTATTGACTTATGAGAAATTATAGGTTAATGAGTATTCATAAGGAGACAAAGAGTAAATTGTGGAGATATAAATATCCATCATTATCATAATACTTTTCTATATATGTATGTAATGCCAGAATGACTATTTAATGCAAGATCATTACTATGTGAAATAAAATTTTATTTGTTTTATTACTATTCTCTACGTTATAAAAATTTGTCTATTAGCGAATATTGAAGAGATAAATCCTTGTAAAATATCCACTAATCTAGTCTATCACAAACTTATAGAGCCATTTTCCATTCACTTCCCATCGACCTATCTATGTTGAAATTTTTCCCTTTCTATTCAGGTTCCTCCTCTTTTAGCCCAAAGAAAAAAAAAAACATACCTAGCCCATTTTCTTGTCTCTATCTCTTCAAATTCTCCCTGCCTCAACATAGAGAAATGTCCCCCTCTTCTCCAAAATATCCTATCTAGACCAAAATATCATTTATCCTAACTCTATAAAAAATTTAATTTTTAAATATAACAAATTCAATTTTTTCCTTTCAATAAGCTTTCACAATTCTTTATTCCTCTATTCCTAGAATTTGGCATTTGGAACTAATCGAGAATTAAATAGTTATTCATTTGTGTAACAAGTATAAACATGCTTCCTGAAACCAAATAAAAAGAGGAATCGATGCCTCACATCTCAATGTGCCTACCGTATGAAGAGAACCTAAAAAAACACATTATTAGAAAAAATGAATAATTTTTGCTTCCTAAAACAAAACAAAAAGAGGAATGGATGCCTCACGTCTCAACGTGCCTACCATATGAAGAGAACCTAAAAAAACACATTATTAGAAAAAATGAATAATTTTTTATGTGATATAGGATTTATCTTTGCCAAGGATGCTCTTGTATCATTCTCATTTTTTATAAAATAAAGTTTCTTTATCTTGTTTGGAAACATTGAACATCTTGATTTTAGGTTGCATGTATTTCAAGGGAGAAATTTATTCAAAATCATCTCCATACTCCTTAGATATCTAAGGACACATTTATATAATCTATAAATCATCTTCAAATTATTCCTCAAATTTTATTTCCACTATGTTGAAAACTAAGTGTTTTTCATGTACATAGTCTTTAACTCAGTTCATTACTACTTCCTCTATTTTTGTGTTTTTCTAATCCATCTCAATGATAAAATTTTCTATTATCAATAACATGCATGGATAAGAGGAATCAATTATTTTAACATCATCTTCAAACACTTTAAAAAAGTGAAGCATTTACAAAAAATAAAAACACATTAATGAAGAACCAAGTTTTTTCTTCTCCAGAGGAGATATTGTTGGAATATTATTCAAATTTCACAATTTCAAATGTGATGCATATATTTTTATTTTCATATTTAGTATATTATATATCATTAATTTTACATGAAGATGTAGATGCCCATTTTTTTTTTTAAACCTAGGTTATAAAATATTTTTCATGTTGCTTTAAATATATAGAACCTTAGTTGTGAATAGGGGACTAATTAGAACTTTTTTTAAAAAAAAATTGTGTTTTACTTGTATTACATAACCACAAGGTATTCTCTTTTTATATTTTTGACTTTTATTTAATTAGTTATAGCGATCCTTGGTCCTAATTTTGTTTTCATCTAGTTTCCTTAATTTCTACATGAGTCTATTATTCACTAATGATTTTATTGAACAGAGGCATTCATAAATTACATACTAATCTTAGCCCTGAATTTATGTTTGATTGTCATTTTTTCCTTTGTAGTGCTTTCTTTTACATTTTTTTTTCTTACTGGGACCAGTGTTTATGTATTAATGGTTCACCCAAAAAAAAGCATGTTTGTATAATATGAGGCCCTAGGCAAAATACCACATAGACTTGCATCTACAAATTTTTTCCACACTCACATTAAGGAGATAAGCACATGTGTTTTGAGCCCTCTTCAAATTTATGGTAATGTAGACAATGCTTCGCTAGTCATTAGATATTAGATCCGTCATAAAGTGTATTATATGACTACAACCTAACATAGCGAAAATAGCAACACCTTATCCAACTAAGTACATTTTATATACTAGGTTGTTGATCAATTATCTATATAGCATAAGCCATAAATAAATAGGTAGCATTCAAAATTTCTATTTTATTACATCCTTTAAGAAATTTAAAGTTTTATAATTTTATATTTTTTAAGGTTACACTTAATAATAAGTAAGGTAAAACATATTGGTGAACCAATTTCTGTACTAAGAACTTGAAACCCTTGGTTTCCCTAGGGTTTCATGTTTATTTCAATATCATTTTATATTATTTGTATTTCTATTTAATGATAAGATCTCTTTTCTAAATTTTACTCATATGAGTTGTACTCATAATATATTCATTTCTAAAATAGTAAATTTATAAGTTTTATCTTCTATTAGTAGTACACTTTGTACTTGTGTTCCTTGATATCTTAGAGTTTTTTAAATTCAAACTCAGTGCCCATCATAAAACCCCTAATAGTCCTCATTTTATGTATATTATATTCTCTAGGTATAACATGCCTTATGCTTATGATGATGATCTCAATAATGTCTATTTTTATATATCTAGTTACAGTGCTTATGTCGATAAAGAATATTAATATGTATGTGAAGGAAATTATTATGAATGTGAATAAATGAATAAAAATGTTATGGTAGCAATGAATAAAATAAATAAAATAATTTTAAAATTGAGGAAATCATTTCCTCTATTCTTTCTCTATAATATTCTATTAATGAAACATTAGAACAAGAAGAAAGTAATAATGAATAATATTATACACACTTTGATGTTTGTAACATTCCATTTAATAAATAAATTTCAGTAGAATAATTGATAGACTATGCACATATGAATTCTCATGATGCTATTCCATGCAATGATATGTCTAAATGTAATGGGGCTTCTACTAATGTGTAAAGCAATGTTATTCTTTTTTATTAAGTAGAATGTGATAATTATTACTCTCTTAAAAAAAGATGATGTTTTTATTACATAATAATGTCACATTTTTAATTTTTCTCTTGAAATTGAATCTAATGACAACCCTTCTTTTTTTGAAATAAAATGCAATTTTATTTTTTTCTTTACATAATGCTTCTATTGAAATGAAATACCTTGTTATTTATTATCCTTTACATGATAATTTTATTAAAAATATTATTATATTTCTTATCTTTCTATAAAACATAATTGAGATGATAATTAGAAGTTAAGTAATGAATTTTTTTATAAAGTGTGATTCTTAGTTATTAATGAACCCAAGAAAAACTATCAAGACAATAAAATTACAAATAGGGAAAGAACTTGAAAAAATACTCAAAATTCATTCACATTGAATGAATTGAGAATAATTTAAAACAAAAAACCATTCTTAAGTAAGACTCAACTCATAATTTAGACTTGATACATAAAAATTTGAAAAAAACTAAAATCTAAGAAAATGTCTATTTTTAGTAGCTATCGGTTATAGTAAGTTTTGCATTCAAGCATGCAAAGATCTAAAAATTTCCTAAAATATACTAAATTCTAAATTTATCTTATGGGAATAAGTGTAACTAAATTTAATATCTGTCCCAAAAAATATACAATTTCTAAAAATAGAAAAAATCCTAAAATATTTAATAAACGGTAATTTTGGACCCATGGATGACCACGTATGGCCTCAAAAAATATCTAAATAAACTCTAAGGGGATAGGTCAGATTAGGAAATAATATAATTTTTTGAAATGATCATTGTAGCATGTGGAAGAGATAAAAAAAAGCTACATGTCAAAACTTATGGCCTCCAGAAGGTTGGCCTATTTTTTTTGCATCATTCTCCTCTAGCTAAAAAAAACATAGCTCATGCAGGTTTCCCTAATTGTACTGATGACATTTTTCCTTTTCAATATTTTTTAGATCCCATTATGTAATCCAAGTGTTGTTTTATTTGTGCAATCCTTTCCACTATACCAAATACCTATTATAATTCCCTTTCCTTGTGGCCTTTGTCTTCATATCCAAAACTTGTACTATTTTCTCCTTATTTTCATTTCAACCCTATCGCTACCAATTTAATTCTTCATATTCATTGCTCTCATCATCCTCTCCATGGAATTCATATATATCTTAAACACTAAATATTGGAGAGATATCAAAATTATGTGGTAAAATCACCCTATGAGCATTATCATTGATTTTTTTCATCATTCTGCATGGCCTAATTTTCTTATACTCCAACATGTTTTATGTGCCTTTTGGAAATCTTCCATTCCTCAAGTAAACAATTACAAACTCTCTTTCTTAAAATACCTTGGATATTCTTATAACATCTATTTTTACTTTATATTTCTCATTACTTTCTTGTAACTTTCTTCTTGCTACTTATTAAAACTACTGCATATACTCTTCAAATGTTTCTACATCATCATTAATTTGATCTAAAATTAGTAATTATACCAAATCTAAAACACCTATAAGATTTCTCCCATAAACAATCTAAAATGGTAGTTTTCTTATTGATCTATTCATTGAACTATTATATGTAAAATCAACTTGTGGTAAAGCTAAGTTCCATTGCTTGGGCTTCTCTCCCACTATGCATCTCAACAAATTTCCCAAGCTCCTATTCACAACTTCTATTTATCCATCTGTTTGTGGGTGATATGTACTACTAAATTCTATCTTAGTACCAATCTTCTTCCATAAAGTTATCCAAAAATGAGTTAGAAATTTTGTGTCCCTAGCAGAAGTAATAATTTTTGGAACACCATGCAATCTCACAATATCATTCAAAACTAAATCTAAAACTTTAGTGGCATCATTAATTTTCTTACATGCAATGAAATCAACCATTTTAGAAAATATTTATACAACCAAAAAAATTAAATCATTACCTCTCTATGTGTTTTGTAATCCCAACACAAAATCCATACACAAATCTGTCCATTGTCCCCTTGAAACCGGCTATGGCATGTATAGTCTAGTATTTTATGCATGTGTTTTATCCACCTGACATATTCATCACCTTGAAATATACCTTGTCATATCTCTCTTATATTTATCCAAAAACACTTTTCCTTCACCAAAGCTATTATCTTCTTCTTATATCCAATCAAACTACCACTATGTAATTCTCTTAATATATTATCTCGTAGAGACCCAACTGGAATGCATAATTATTTCCCTTTGAAGAGATAGCCTTCATGCATAATATACTCATCATGAATAGAATATGTCTTACCTATTAATAGATTCCTATACTACTCAACTGCCTTACCAAAATATGGATTAGTATCACATAATTATTTGATCACTTCAAATCCAACTACTTCACTCACCATAGTAGTTAATAACACTACTCTCATGCTCAATCCATCATCTATCTAATTTTTTTCCTGATTTATGCTTCAACAGAAAAGTATAACCTTTAAAAAATAAACCCACTTTGCATGCCTAGTATTCATCTTATATTTTGTATTCACATACTTCAAAGCCTCATGATATGTAAATAGGATAAACCCCCTAGGCACTAGGTAATGCCTCTAATATCTTGATGCTTGTACAATTATATAAATTTCAACATCATAAGTAGAATATATTTTTCTTATCCTAATCAATTTCTCACTAAAATATGCTATTGGCTTTCCTTCTTGACATAACACAACACCAATTCCCATAAATGAAACATCACAATCAACCTTAAATACTTTGTTAAAATGTGGTAATGTTAAAATTGGTATTTTTGTAATCTTCTTCTTCAAAATATCATAGCTTTTTGTGGTTTTTGTAGTCCATGCAAATTCCTTCTCTCTCATGCAATATGTTATTGGTGCCACAATACTAGTAATTTTTTTAATAAATTTCCTATAAAGAGTTGTTAAACCATGCAAACTTCTTACCTCTATAATGCTTTTTGGAATGGACCACTCAACAATTGCCTTTATCTGTCCTTCATCCATTCTCACACCATCTGTTAAAACTAATTTTTTTTTAAATACCAAATTGTTTTGTATAAACCTACACTTCTTTAAATTTACATACAACTTATTCTTTTTTAATAAAAATAGTACCATTCCCAAATTTTTTAAGTGTTCTTCTTTAGTATTAGTGAATATCAAAATATCATAAAAGTAAACAACCAAAAACTTCTCAATATATTCTTGTAACATTATATTCATCACCCTCATAAATGTTCAAGGTGCATTAGATAATCTGAATGGCATCACCATCCACTCATATAAGCCATCCTTAGTCTTAAATATAGTTTTCCACTCATCTCCTTCATGAATTTAAATATGATAATAACCACTCAGTAGATCAATATTGTAAAATATTTTGCTCCTGCAAGCACATCCATCATATCATCTAAATGAGGTATAGAAAACCTATATTTTATTTTAATTTTTTAAATTTCTCTACAATACACACACATTATCCATCATCCATCCTGATTTGGAGTTAGAAAAGTTGGGGTTGCACATGGACTCATACTCTCCCTTATCACCTTCTTTCTTAGTAATTTAGTAACTTATTTATTTAATTCGACATGTTCTAATGGACTCATCCTATATGCTACTTCATTTGGTAGACTTGATCTTACAATCAAATCAATGTGATGTTGAATATCTCATTTCAGTGGTAAACCATCTAGTAACCCATCAAGCATAAAATATGCATAGTGTTTCAACACTATTGCTACATCTATTAGTATTTACAACACTTTTGTGTCTACACTCTTTACTACTAATGCATAACAAGAACCTGCAACCTTCATATATTAGATAAGTTCTTTAGTAGATAGCATGCTTTATGTTTTCCCTTCCTCTTTAAGAGGTAACAAAATTACCTTTGTACTAAATTTCCAAAAATTGTACATGTTATTTTCTCTATCATGAATTACTTTACTGTCAAATTACCATGGTTTTCCTAATAACACATGACATGCATCCATTGGAATAAAATCACACCATATTTCATCATTATAACTTTTTACTATAAAAAATTTGATTAAACACCTTTTATCTACTATAACCTCATTCCCTTTCTAAAACCATGAAATTTGATAAGGATTGGGATGCTTTTCACATTGTAAATTTATTTTCTCTATCATTTATATAGAAACCATATTTTCACAATGACCACTATCTATAATTAATTTTCATATCTTTCCACCTCAAGTACATCTTGTTCAAAAAATATTTGATTGCATCCATGCATCACCACCTTCTTTATTATACACTTGTTCCTTCCTTGGAGTGATCATGGCTATTCTCATCGTAAGATTCTCTCCAACATCTACTAGTGTAAATTCATTATTTTGCTCTTTGATCTCAAACTCAACTAGATTCACTCTTAGGTGACCATCTTCCATCTTTTATTGATTTTGATGGTGTAGACATTCAAATTCTTTATTCCCTTCTTCAAATTTATAACAAACATAAGATCTACATTGATTTGGAAACCATACCCCTAACACTTGTGTAACCTTATCTTCTTTTAAATCCTCTTCCTATTCGTTGGTATTGAAACCCTTGCCTATTATCATCTTGCCTTTTGTACCATGTGATGATTCACCTCTATTGTTATTAGACCCATTCCGGTGGTATTAAACCTACCTCATCCCATGTTTGGAGGGGATCCACCTCTTCTTGGATCAAGAGAGGTTATTATAAAATTTTATTTATTTAATTTTTATTCTACCTTCAAATCTAATTGATAAGCTTCTCCATGTAAAATATTTTATGCATTCTTAATTCATCTTGAATAGAAAATTTCAAACTATTTATATGCATTTTAGCCATCTTCTCTTCTATTTCATCATGTTCCACTCATATGGAAAGATTACAAAACTCATATGTATAATCTTCTATACTGTGATCCTTTTCCCTCAAATTTTAAAATATTTTGTGTAGGGTTTTTGTATAATCCATAGGAAGAAATTTCTCCCTCAGCTTCTTTTTCATCTTTTTCCATGAATTAATCTTCTCTTTACCTTTCTTCTATCTCTCTTTCTTTAGGGGATCCCACCAAATAATTACATGACCTTTCAATTTCATGTATGTAAACATTACCTTCTTGTCTTCTCTTATAGTCTTCCACTTAAAAAAAATTCCATGCTATTCATCCAATCTATGAACTCCTCTAGTTTTAAACTACCTCCATTATCTAGAACATTAACCTTGATTCCTTAATTTATTCCTTTTAAAACTTGAACTATCCTCTCTTCCATTGATGGTGGTTGATCTTGATGTTCTTCTTCTTGCTAAATCTCTTCATCAAGATTTGTGTCTTCCTCGACTTCATCACCACCTTCTCTTGTTTTCTGATTGGTGATAACCTCTGTCAATTATTGAACTTATCTCTGAAACTCTTATATAGCATGGTTCATCTATGAAATACCTCCTCTTCCTCTCATCATGTATTTCTCCTCCAAGATTTGAACTTACTCTCATACCAGATAATGAATCCAAGAAAAACTATCAAGATAATAAAATTACCAATAGGTCAAGATCTTGAAACAATACTCAAAATTTATTCATATTGAATGACTTGAAAATAATTAAAAACCAAATTCATGCTTAAATAAGCCTCAACTCATAATATAGAGTTAGAATTCAAAATTTTGAAAAAAAAAAAAAAAAACATAAATCTAAAAAAAAAAAAAAAAATTAGTAGCTGCTATTTATAGTAAGTTTTGCATGCAAGCTTGGGTAACTCTAAAAACTTCTCAAAAAATCCTAAATGTTAAAATTATCTTACAAGATGAAATTCAACTAAATTTAACATTTGGCCTAAAAATATATAATTTCTAAAAATAGAAAAATCTTGAATTTTTTTATTAAAATGTAATTTTGGACTTTCAAATGGCGATTATCAAACAGATCAGACAGTTAATCCCATTTTTTGAATTAATTTCCTTTAGACACATTCCTCGGGAATGGAATGCTGTGGCCGACCATTTGGCAAAATGGGCCGCGGATCATGGGCCAAATTGGGTAATATATGAACAGTGCAGGCTTCCAGTTGAGTTGACTCCGATCCTGACTCAACTGCTTGAGCAGGATTTGAGAATGTAATTTGGTTTTTGGTGTTTAATAAATTTTTACCCCCTCTTTAGTTGCGTAATTTTGGACTTTCAGATGATCATGTATGGCCTCCAAAAAATATCAAAATCATCTCTAAGTAAATAGGGTGACTTATGAAATCATCAAACTTTTTGAAATAATCATTTTAACATGTGAAATAACTCAAATGAACCTACAAGTCAAAAAACATGGTCTCCAAAGAATTAGAATATTTTTTCTATATTAATTATGAAATTATGTTTTAGAGAATGAGATTTTAAGAAATACAATGATGAACATATTTGTGACGAATATCTTATATCTATGTTTAAAATAAATAATGAGATGAAACAAACAAATAAATCTTTTAAAACCACTGTTATCCTTATTAATCATATCATTTCTATAATACATACCATAAATGATCTCTAAAAACAAATTGTGTTTTCACATTATAATTTAAATCATGATATGCTAATATGAATAATAATATCACCTTCATACAATATATAAAATGAATAAAACTTAATTATAGTTATTATAAATTATATTTGATGCTTAAATTCAATTTTTTTAATGGTCATGGAGATTTTAGGAATCACGTAATTCAATATATAGTTTTTTTCAAAAAAATATTCAAATGATGGTATAATATTGTTAAATACTTTTTACAAAATTTTAATAAGATAATATTTAAATTGATTCTATAATCGTATAAGTAGATATTTACATTTATTTAAAAATATAGAGGATACTTTCTTACTCATCTTTAGTCAGAACAAAGTTACTAAATCAACATTGCAACGTCTTCAAGTATTACAAGGACATGATGACCACCTAAAAAATCTATATGGATATTTTTCAGTTATGCTATTGATTTTTTTATGGATATAAGTTAATAATTTTATGTGTTTGGAAATGCATCTTCATTTCAGAAAGAAGTGATGTTATGTTCCATTTTGTGGGATAATTTTCTTATTCTTAATTTGTTTGTTTTCATGTGCCAATATATGTTGGAAAGTATCTTATTTAAAAAAATCAATAAATGCATATTGATACATAGTTTGATTATGATACTAACTTATGATCATTAAAGGCTTTAGTTAGAGAAGCTTACTCGTCAATCCAATATATTCTTAAAATTGGTGTCCACTTTATTTTTAACTTCTAAGACTTTAGAAATCATTATTCAATTCAATATTTATCAATTTATTCTACCGATTATAGTATATTGTACCTTGAAAATCTAAGCCTTGGCCATAACTATTAATAACCACCCTAGAAATTATCAATCTTATTGTTATCATGATTAGATGGGCTATGATCATTAGTGACTTCTAATATATAATAAAACATAAACTAGTGTCCATATATATATATATATATATATATAAAATAAATTTTTATTAAAATATTATAATGTTTTATGATGATCTAATAATAAACTTTAGTGGTAAAAGATTTTTTTCATTAACCAAGATCTATAAAATATAAGGATTTTGTCATGTCCCCTTTTCAATTGACATGTTCTGAGTTCATGGTTAGCCTATTATGCGACCTTCGTAGGCTAATAAGATGGATAGAGGGTCATAATGGAGCTTGGCTCGACTTTGATTCACATGATTTCTTCATTTGATTTTCATTCAAGGTATTTCAGACACAATTGGCCTGAGCTCCTACTTTTTAGGGATATTTGATATGCAGCGGAGCGCCTTTATTGTGGCATGGTTATGTGCGGAATCACTCCCTGATTCACTAGCTTCGATCGGTTCGTGGATCCGACATGTATTGAGGGAGATATTAATATTTGATTGATTTAATCAAATATTAATTACTTAGCCTATTTTTAATTTAGAAACCCTAATTCTAATTTAAGAAACCCTAATTAGGGCAAGCATATCTTTTGAGGGTATAAGGGTTTCTCATGGAGGCCATGGTTCAATAGGCTATTGATTATTGATTATTGAAAATTGAAGAATTTCTTTTGTGAAGACTGAGCCTAGGGTTCAAGGATTCCATCTGCATTGGAGAACGTTCCCTCTTCAGTGTGTGCAATTAAGAGGCTGTGAAATATCAGCTGATCTATTGCCAAAGTGAGAGATAGCTTCATCCAGAAGTTATCACAGAATTTCAGGTTTGAGAGATAACTTCACACAGAAGTTATCACAGATATTCCAGGTATCTATTGCTTTATGTTTTGATTCAATTAATTATACAGCTAGAGATCTACTGTGCTAGAGACAGATATCTTCAGATCAGGGGTTGAAACAGGGAAGTTGTGCTTAATTGGCGGCCGTACAGAATCTGTACGGGTTCATACAGACCAGTTCAGGAACCGACCTCGGCAGGCAGAGGGTTTTCAGTGACCGACATCGGTCGACTGAAGACCGACGTCGGTAGAAATCTGACCAGCAGAGACCGACGTCGGTGAGATATCGACCGACGACGGTGACTGTGTGTCGAAACAGAAGAGCCGAGACTTTCCAGAACTCAATTTGCACTTCCAGATTTGCAAAGCCAGGGTTTTCAAGACTGTATTTCGTATTTATATGCATATTAGAGGACTGCAATTGTAATAATTTACAAGGACAAGTGATACAATCTATAATTTGTTATTAAAAGACTATATTATTATGATCTTTTTGAATTTATTCAACTGCGATTATATCTTGGTTCAGATTTTTTGTGTTGCTATATTTCCTGTTTAGAAAGGGACATTACAGTGGTATCAGAGCTAAATCCTGCCAGCCTGAGGGTCTATAGATCTTATGCAGCCACAAGAGTTGGGACCACACAGGTATAACACACGCAGCCGAGCCTTGCTTGAAGGTATCCAGTTGTTAGATCAGAGACCGATCATCATGAGTGACAGACGTGAGGGCAGCCCACCCAGGGGCCACAGGTATGATGCTGATCAGGCCACCAGAGAGTTTCAGCGTGTTATGATTACAAGCCAACAGCAGATGGCTCAGACACTACAGGGACTTATGACCATGTTAGAGAGAATGAACGCACCTGATGGACAGAACAGGGACCAAAGAGATGACAGGAGTGCTACGGTTGATCAGAGACCACAGCAGACTCACTCCAGAACAGCTGATAGACCTACACGCCCTTCATTTATTCAAGAAGAACCAGAGGTACCCGCAGATGAGGAGGCAGGGAATTCTCCATTTGCAGATGTTTACATGGCTGCAAATGATGAGTGGGACTTATTACCTCCTCATATCCAGGAGAGAACAACCTTTGATCGTTTTGTCAATTTGAGGAGAGAGCACTATAGATTGGCTAGACAGGACAGGAGACCTAGAGTCCAATTCAGTGAGCTGCAGAAGGCTACTGGTAAGCTTTCTTTGACTACTTTTGACAGCAGCGGTAAGATGACAGCTCAAGCTTGGGTTCATAAGCTTGACACCTTTTTGGCGTTGAGACCAATGTCAGAGATAGATGCCATCAAATACGCCACTTTGCACTTAGATGGAGTAGCACATGATTGGTGGTACCATGGTATGGTAACACTTCAGCATAATCAAGTGACAGAGTACCAGGACTTTGTGGATAGATTGGTTGAGCGGTTTGACAGGAGAGATCCCGAGGTTTACTTCCGAGATCTGGCACAGTTGAGACAAACAGGTAGCTTGGAGTCCTTCATTGGTGAGTTTCAGAGATTAGCAGTCATGGTACCCGATATTTCAGAGCGTAGATTGGTAGTTCTCTTCATAGAGGGATTGACAGAGCCATTGAGGGGTTGGATCAAAGCCTTTGATCCTCCTTCATTACAGGTAGCTATGAGGAAGGCACGTGATATGGAGATGGCAGCCCCATCCAATAAATCTAACACCAAAAGTACTTCTTCTTCTAGAGACCATAAGCACTCCCACGGGGATACGGAGAGACCGGATTTTAACATAGATAAATCTGGAGTTAAAAATGATTCAAAGGCCAATCCAGCAGCACCACCTTTGGATCGTGAGGCGCTTAATGATTTACGCAGGAAGAAGCTTTGCTTCTACTGCAAAGGACCATATGATATCCATCACGATTGTCCTTTGAGGCCTAAGGGCAAGGCGAATCGTATGATGTGGATATATTATGAGGAGTCAGATTCTGAGGATTCCGAACAGCATAACAGTACTGAGAGGGCCGAGGCAGAGGCTTCAGGGCCTAATGCAGAGGCAGAGTTAGAGCTTCACCTACAGGAGGCCCGCATATCCAGCATACAGTCGAAAGAGTCATTCAGACTCCGTGGAGTTTTGGCAGGGCAGAAGGTTATCACCCTTCTTGATACAGGAGCCACTCACAATTTCATAGATGCTAGATTTGTGGAGAAGCGTGGACTCACTACAGAAGGTTTTGAGGGCATCAGAGTTAAGGTAGCTGATGGTCACACTCTTAAGTGTGAGCGTATGATTAGAGACCTCCCATTGCGCTTGAACAACTTTGAGTTCAAGGCTGATTATTATGTGGTAAATATGGGAGATATAGACTTAGTCTTGGGTATGAAGTGGCTTCATTCATTTGAGGAAGTTACTCTTCGTCTCAAGGACATGGAGGTTCTCTTTAATGTTGATGGGACGACACATATTCTTAAGGCAATACGGGGCAGCAGCTTCAGATATATGTTCTTTCATCGGATGGAGGTACCTATACCACATAACATGATGGAGGGTGATGACGAGGGCACATTGGCACCAACACAGGAGAGGTATGAGGACGAGCTTGGTCTTGAGGTGAGTTCGGTTCAGGAGTTGTCACATGTGGTGAGGACTCAACTTTCTGTTACAGTCGGGACACAGGTTGATGATGATATGACTATGTCTAGCCTTCACAATCCAGTTTTAGATATTATTCAGGTACGGAGTTTGCTTGCAAATTTTCATTTATGGATTGGATGTTGGGATGAACATGGCATGGGGTCGTGATAATTGACAGTGGTGGAGATCCTAACTACATTTGGGATCCAGGTAGATTGATTGATTTGTCATTCAGTGATTGCTTGAGGGCAAGCAATTTCAGGAGGGGCGGATTGTCATGTCCCCTTTTCAATTGACATGTTCTGAGTTCATGGTTAGCCTATTATGCGACCTTCGTAGGCTAATAAGATGGATAGAGGGTCATAATGGAGCTTGGCTCGACTTTGATTCACATGATTTCTTCATTTGATTTTCATTCAGGGTATTTCAGACACAATTGGCCTGAGCTCCTACTTTTTAGGGATATTTGATATGCAGCGGAGCGCCTTTATTGTGGCATGGTTATGTGCGGAATCACTCCCTGATTCACTAGCTTCGATCGGTTCGTGGATCCGACATGTATTGAGGGAGATATTAATATTTGATTGATTTAATCAAATATTAATTACTTAGCCTATTTTTAATTTAGAAACCCTAATTCTAATTTAAGAAACCCTAATTAGGGCAAGCATATCTTTTGAGGGTATAAGGGTTTCTCATGGAGGCCATGGTTCAATAGGCTATTGATTATTGATTATTGAAAATTGAAGAATTTCTTCTGTGAAGACTGAGCCTAGGGTTCAAGGATTCCATCTGCATTGGAGAACGTTCCCTCTTCAGTGTGTGCAATTAAGAGGCTGTGAAATATCAGCTGATCTATTGCCAAAGTGAGAGATAGCTTCATCCAAAAGTTATCACAGAATTTCAGGTTTGAGAGATAACTTCACACAGAAGTTATCACAGATATTCCAGGTATCTATTGCTTTATGTTTTGATTCAATTAATTATACAGCTAGAGATCTACTGTGCTAGAGACAGATATCTTCAGATCAGGGGTTGAAACAGGGAAGTTGTGCTTAATTGGCGGCCGTACAGAATCCGTACGGGTTCGTACAGACCAGTTCAGGAACCGACCTCGGCAGGCAGAGGGTTTTCAGTGACCGACATCGGTCGACTGAAGACCGACGTCGGCAGAAATCCGACCAGCAGAGACCGACGTCGGCGAGATATCGACCAACGACGGCGACTGTGTGTCGAAACAGAAGAGCCGAGACTTTCCAGAACTCAATTTGCACTTCCAGATTTGCAAAGCCAGGGTTTTCAAGACTGTATTTCGTATTTATATGCATATTAGAGGACTGCAATTGTAATAATTTACAAGGACAAGTGATACAATCTATAATTTGTTATTAAAAGACTATATTATTGTGATCTTTTTGAATTTATTCAACTGCGATTATATCTTGGTTCAGATTTTTTGTGTTGCTATATTTCCTGTTTAGAAAGGGACATTACAGATTTTTAAAAATAAGCATTAAGTTGAGTGGAGTATCCAACCCTACTTATTGTATTGAACACTTAAATCTTTGGAAATTTAATGAATAAATATATCATATTCCAACCCATGGAATAAAGAAGATAAATTTTGTTAAAGATAATATTAGATGCTTTCTAATAAAAATAGAAAGATTATTTGGAGAATTAAAAAATAAAATAAAAATAAAAAATAAATAAATAAACCTAGGTTTCTGCAATTATTTTTAATTGGAGAATGGGATTTGATTCTAATGGCATTGAGGAGGCCCCGTGCCTTGGGTAGTGGAAGAGAATATTTTACTTGATCCTCAGTTAATGCACTCGGAGCAAGGATAAGGAATTTATTTTTTTACAAATTTTAATAAATTATTAAAAATAGTTAATGAAAAAAAGAGTAATAAGGATATAGAAAAAAATTAATAAATTATTACAAATAGTTAATGAAAAAAGAGTAATAAGGATATACCCAAAAAAATAATAAACTGAAAATATTGTTTTAAAATTTAAGAAGTGACAAAACTTATGATGTTCGGAAAAAATGATGTTCGAAAAAATAATTCAATTGTTTATCTAAATTGAATTTTATATATTTAATTAAATAATACATTTTTTAAAAAATACTGAAAAAAAAAATAATAATAATAATAATAATAATAATAATAATAATAATAATAATAATAATAATAATAATAATAATAATAATAATAATAATAATAATAAAGTTTTTAAGGTTCATGATGCCAATTAATGTTTTGGTTATGGTTTATAAAGCATGTCCATGGGACCACTTCGTATTTCCATCATAGGGAGGCACTTTACTGTGCTACGAATACAAGACGTGCAATCCCTACCTCCTGTAGGATTTGACTCTATGACCTCCCTTTTAGGGGCACATGTTCTTTACCATTATTAAACATCAGCAAAAATTAAAGGATTGAAAAAAATAAATTGTTCTTTGACATTAAGAAAATTAGGAAAAACCAAAAATTAGAACAAATAGTATTTTTTTTTAAATGTATAGTTTAAGAGAAATTAGGGTTTGGATAAAAAAATAAAAATTTGTATTTTCTTCAAATTGTGGGAAAAAAATCAAAAAATAAAGAAAAAATTTAGATTTGAAATAAAATAATAAAAAATAAAAGATTGAAAGTTGCAAAAAAAATCTAAAATTTTATAATTTATCAGAAAATTTGTTATATTAACTAAAATATTTAAAAAATTAAATTAAATTTAAATATGTATAAATTTTATAATTAATTACTTATACAAAAATTATATTTTCTCTATAAAAACATATTAATTTTTTGATTCTATAGAAATTTAATAATTTAATAATTATAGGTTAAATTTTTTAATTTAATTTTATATAATTTAAATTTTTCCTTTCTCAACTAAGATAATGATAACCATGATTTGGTTAATATATAGGATACATATGATATGTCTCTTTATTTATTTCACCCACATGGTACACCTTATCCTTCTAGTAGACTATCTCCTTCTAACTAAATGATGTAAAAAAAAATAAGCTAAGTTATGGATGCCATAACTCTTGACCTGTAGTTCCATTTGAGCCCTTCCATGCACTAACAAGACCATCACAAAAATTTCATATTACTCAAAGCTACATTTTTTGTTTAAATATATTTTTAATAGTTTTTAAAGCCCATACGTGATCATCTAAGGGTCCAAAATTACCGTTTAATATTTTTTTGAGATTTTTCTAATTTAAAAATTGTACATTTTAAAGACATCACATTAACTTCAGTTAAAATTCATATCATTTTTTAATTTTAGTGCTTAGATTATTTTCGGATATTTTTAGAGCTACACATTTTTGTATGAAAACCAACTAAAAATAATAGTTGTAAAAAATAGCATTTTTTTTTATATTTTAGTTTTTTTTTTGCATTTTTACATGTAAACTCTATTTTCAAGTTGATAATTGTTTATGCATGGTTTGTAATTGTTTTTATTTAACAAATATAAAAAAAATATGACTTATTATTTTATATCTTGGTCTATTGTAATTTTGGTCTTAATAGTAATTTTGTATTCATTATCTAGTATCAGAGCAAGGTTAAATCTTAGAGGAGTAAGAAATGGCAAGAGGATGTTGAAGTATTACATAGATGAACCAGACTATACAAGAGATATAAAGGCAAGTGGAAAAATTAACCAAGGTTATCACCGATCAGAGAAGAAGACAAAGTGGTGATGAAATCGAGAAAGACATATATCATGATGAAGAAATTCAGAAAGAAGAAGAAGAACAAGATTAGTCATTATCGATAGAAGAGAGGATAGTTCAGGGTTTAGAAGGAAGAAATAAAGGAATCAAGTTGATGTTCCAAATTATGGAGGTAGTTTAAATTCAGAAGAGTTAATAGATTGGATGAATAACACAGAGAAGTTCTTCGAGTGGAAGACTATTAAAGAAGACAAGAAAGTAAATTTTGCATGCATAAAATTGAAAGTTCATGCAATGATTTGGTGGGATCACCTACAAAAAAAAATAAAAAGAAAAAAGTAAAGAGAATATTAATACGTGGAAAAGGATGGGGAAGAAGTTGATGTATAAATTTCTTCCTATGGATTATACATAAACCCTATACAGAAAATTTCAAATTTTGAGAAAAAATATCACAATATACAAGAGTATACAGATGAGTTTTATAAGCTTTCCATATGAGTGGAACATGATGAAACATAAAAGCAGATGGATTCAAGTTATGTAAATGGTTTTAAATTTTCTATTCAAGATGAATTAAGCATGCATAGAATAAAGTGCATGGAGGAGGTTTATCAACTATCTTTGAAGGTAGAAGAAAAATAAAATAGATAGAATTTTAGAAGGACATCTCTTAGTCCAAGAAGAGGCAGATCCACTCCAATAAGGGGATGAGCTAGATATTACCATAAGAGGTGGGTCTAATAGTAATAAAGGTAAATCATCACATGGTGCAGAAAGGCAAGATGACAATAGGCAAGGGTTTAAATACCAACAAAGAGGAAGAGGATTTTATAGAGGATGAGGTTATGGTGGTGCTAGATGATGGTTCCTAAATATAAATATTATGTTTGTGATATATGTGGAGAAGAAGGGCAATAGAATTTCAATGTCAACATTATCAAGATCAAGAAAGGAAGCAAGAGAATCATCCAAGAGTAAATCTATTTACATCTGAGATAGAAGAACAAAATACCAAAATTGCACTAGAAGATGTTGGAGAGAATCTCATAATAATAATAATAATAATAATAATAATAATAATAATAATAATAATAATAATAATAATAATAATAATAAGGACCTCTCTAAGAAGGGAACAAGTACAGAATAAAGAAGATAGTGACGCATGGTTATGATCAAACATTTTTTTAACAAGACGTACTTTAGGAGGAAAGGTATGCTAAGTAATTATAGATAGTGGTAGTTGTAAAAATATGGTTTATAAAGAAATGATATAGAAACTACATTGACAATGTGAGCAATGTCTTACTCCTTATCAGATTTCATGGTTTAAGAAAATAAATAAAGTTACGGTAGATAAAAGGTTCTTAATCAAGTTTTTTATAAGAAAAACTTATAATGACGAAATATAGTGTGATGTTATTTTGATGAATGCACGTCATGTGTTATTTGGGAGACCTTGAAAATTTGATAGGAAAAATAGTTCATGATGGAACAAAAGACATGTACACTTTTTGAAAAGGTAGTACAGACATAGTTTTGTTACCTCTTACAGGGAAAGGGGAAGCAAAAATAAAAATTTCTACTAAATAATTTATCCAAGATATAAAGGTGGTAGATTGTTTTTATGTATTAGTAATAAAGAATGAAGACACAAAAATGGTTAAAATACCAACAGAAGTAGCAAGAGTGTTGAAAAAATATGTAGTCATTATGCCTAAAGAGTTACTAGATGGCTTACCATCAAAAAAAAAAATTAGCATCATATTGATTTAATTTTAGGATCAGCTCTATCCAATCAAGCAACTTATAGGATGAGTCAAGTAAAATACACAAAATTAAATAAATAGGTTACTGAATTGCTAATAAAGAAGCTAATAAGGGAGAGGAGTCCATGTACAACACCAACATTTCTAACTCCAAATAAATATGGAGGATGGATAATGTGTGTGGATAGTAATGCACTTAATAAAATTAAAATCAAGTATAAATTTTATATACCTTATTTACATGATGTGATGGATGTGCTTGCAGAAGAAAAATATTTTACCAAGATTGATCTAAGGAGTGGTTATTATTATATTCTAATTCGTGAAGGAGATGAGTGGAAAACCGTATTCAAAACTAAGGATGGTTTATATGAGTGGATGGTGATTCCCTTCAAATTATTTAATGCACCTAGCATATTTATGAGACTGATGAATACAACGCTATGATAATTTATTGCTAAGTTTATGGCTGTCTATTTTGATTATATTTTTATATTCAATAAGACCAAATAAAAATACTTGTGACATTTGAGAATGGTATGGGATTTGTTAAAAAGGAGAAGTTGTATGCAAATTTGAAGATGTGTATGTTTAGGTAGAACAATTTGGTATTTTTAGGATTTGTAATTTCAATAGATAGTGTGAAAATGAATGAAAAAAATAAAATTAACTACAAATCCTAAAAACTACCAAATTGTTCTGCCTAAACCTATAACATTAAGATTTACAAAAAAATTAGATTTTATATAAGCATGCAAAAAAGTAGGTTTAGCTATAGTTTTCCATAATCAAACCAGTTTAAAATTAGTAGCTTTTAGTAGAGTTATCTCAAAGCATCTAGACGTAGGAGGCATCATGCATAGCATGATTGGTTCTCACTTTTAGTTTTAGATACGGTAGTTGGTATAACTTATATATCATAATCCATGTTTTAGATACCAGTGATCAGTGGTAGATTGCACAACACTATCATTTTCACAATATATGAGTGGATGGTGATTCCCTTCAGATTATCTAATACACCTAGCACATTTATGAGACTAATGAATACAGTGCTATGATAATATATTTGTAAGTTTGTTGTTGTCTATTTTGATGATATTTTTATATTCATTAAGACTAAATAAAAATACTTGAAACATTTGAGAATGGTATAGGATTTGTTAAAAAGGAGAATTTGTATGCAAATTTGAAGATGTGTAGGTTTAGGCAAAACCGTTTGGTATTTTTAGGATTTGTAGTATCAACAGATACTGTGCAAATGAATGAAAAAATTAAAATTAACTAAAAATCTTAGAAAATACCAAACTATTCTACCTAAACCTATCACATTAAGATTTACAAAAAAAACTAGATTTTATAGAAGCATGCAAAAAGGTAGGTTCAGCTACAGTTTTGCATAATCAAACCAGTTCAAAATTAGTAGCTTTTAGTATAGTTATCTCAAAGAATCTAGATGTAGGAGGCATCATGCATAGCATGATTGTTTCTCACTTTTAGTTTTAGATACGGTAGTTGGTATAACTTCCAGATCATAATCCTTGTTTCAAACACCAATGATCAAGGGCAGATTGCACAACACTTTTGATTCTTTTATTTCTAAGTTTAGCATAAATTATATAGTGTGAAATTGGTTTTAAGAAGAATTTTACATGTAGTATGAAAGCATAAATTATTAAGACACAATCATGTTTACAAATAAAAATATCCTTACTTGGGACAAAGTTCATAACCATAGGTGATTTTTTAAAGATAGGATACTTGACCAAATCCTGCAACCATAGATAATGCTTGACATACCTAGTGGAAAATGTAGTATGTACCAAATATCCTTACGAACTAGAGAATCTAGGTGAAGGCAATTCACAAAGCATGCATTTACATTAGCCAAGTGTCCATCAACATTACTATCACCTTGCCCTGCCCTACCCTACTGTTTGCTCTAGTTGATCAACTCCTGTGGGGAATTCATTTTAGGAAAAGTGTATGCGGTCTAGAATTTCTAAAGGCAAAGAGTTCATAGGCTGAATTCTTTTGGGAGAATTGTTTCGAACATAAAGTCTACAATAATTTATTTGAAAAAAATAAGGCTTCCAAAACAATAAGTCCAAAATAAAATAGGGATAAAATTTTCCTAAAACATAACATCTAAAAATATAATTTTTCATGAAGGCCAAATTTTTTTTCATTCATTTTCACATTTTATGTTGAAACTACAAATCCTAAAAATACCAATTTTTTTTCTACCTAAAGCTACACGTCTTCAAATTTAATAGATTTTATTTTTCAATTTTTTTTTAAATTTTTTTTCATTCATTTTCACACTTTTTGTTGAAACTACAAATCCTAAAAATACCAAATTGTTTTGATTGATATTATAATTTAAAGAAGTTAGTAAGGACTAGTGAATAGGTTAACTATTCCATAAAGACTTAAACATTGTTTTGATCTAAAATTAGTTTAAAGAAGAATTTTACATGTAGAATGAAAGCTTAAATTATTAAGCCACAATCATGTTTACACATAAAAAATATCCTCACTTAGGACAAATTTTGCAACCATAGGTGATTTTTTGAAGATCATATACTTAACCAAATCAAAAAAAAATCATGTGTTTTTACTTGATTTTGACCATATTAACACAATACTAATATCCCTTCTAGATTCCTATTAATCACTCTAAAACATGATCCCATTGAATCTATGAATTTATTTAAGTACCATGATCAATGAAATGTGAAGAACATGCTTCTAAAACATGATTCCACTAAATATGAGAATAATGATTGAATAATTTCAATTTAAAAGAAAATATCTTTTTTTTTTCATTCATTTACACACTATCTATTGAAACTATATGAGTGGATGGTGATGCCCTTCAGATTATCTAATGCACCTAGCACATTTATAAGACTACTTCCCTTCCAATTGAATTTAACACTCTTCATCTATGTAAAAACTAAATGAATACAATGATTCAAACTATCATATACCTTCACTTTTCAAGAAAACCATGTTTTTGTACACACAAGACTTTGTTTTTACTGGTAGACTATCAAAAAGATTCACTTTCATTTCTTAACATTCAAGATTTACATCTTATACCTACATGTAGAATTTTTATTTTTTTCATTCATTTTCACACTATCTAGAATACCAAATTATTCTTCAAAATTATCAAAAGTGTTGTGCAATCTGCCCCTGATCACTAGTGTCTGAAACATGGATTATGATGTGAAAGTTATATCAACTACCGTATCTAAAACTAAAAGTGAGAACCAATCATGATATGCATGATTCCTCCTATGTCTAGATTCTTTGAGATAACTATACTAAAAGCTACTAATTTTGAACTGGTTTGATTATGTGAAACTGTATCTGAACCTACTTTTTTGCATGCTTCTATAGAATATAGCTTTTTTGTAAATCTTAATGTGATAGGTTTAGGCAGAATAGTTTGGTATTTTTTAGGATTTGTAGTTTATTTTGTTTTCTTCATTCATTTTCAGACTATCTATTGAAACTACAAATCCTAATAATACCAAACTGTTCTACCTAAACCTACACGTCTTCAAATTTGGATATAACTTCTCCTTCTTAAAAAATCCCATACCATTCTCAAATGTTGAAAGTATTTTTATTTAGTCTTACTAAATATAAATATATCATCAAAATAGAAAACCACAAACTTACCAATATATTATCATAGCACTGTATTCATCAGTCTCATAAATGTGCTAGGTGCATTAGATAATCTGAAGGGCATCACCATCCACTCATATAGTTTCAACAGATAGTGTGAAAATGAATGAAAAAAAATTTAAAAAAAATAGTTTTTGACCTATTCTAGAAATCATTACAAAGGTAATAAGTTTTCATGGTTTAGCAACTTTTTACAGAAAATTTATTAAATAAAATAGTAATATTATGACATCAATAACAGATTGCATGAGATAGAAAGAATTTGTATGGACTAGAGTAGCCATAGAAATATTTGAATTTTTTAAGAATGATATTAAATAAAGATCAATTTTATCATTAATATATTTTAGTAAAATCTCTGTGGTTGATTATGATGTTTCATTCATGAGACTTGGTGTTGTGTTGAGTCAAGAAGAAAAACCAATAACATATTTCAATGATAAATTGAATGAGGTAAGAACAAAGTATTTTACCTATGATGTTAAACTTTATGCAATTGTATAAGGATTATTATATTAGAGGCATTCCCTATTGCCTAAGGAGTTTATCCTATTTACAAATCATGTCGATTTGAAGTATGTGAATACATAAAATAAGTTGAATAGTATGCATGCAAAGTGGCTATATTTCTTGTAGGGGTATACTTTTGTGTTGAAACATAAATAAGTAAAATATAATCAGGTACCTAATTCATTGATCAAGAGAGTATAATTATTAACTGATATGGTGATTGAAATAGTTAGATTGAAAGATATAAAAAATATATGATATTGATCCATATTTTGGAAAGGTAGTGGAGCAATGAGGAATTCATTATTAGGTGGGACAAATACTATTCATGGTGAGTATATTATACAATAAGGTTATCTATTCAATGTGAAATAATTATGCATTCCAATTGGGTCTCTATGAGATAATATACTCAAAAAATTACATAGTGAAGGTTTGGATAGACATTGTGGTAAGATAAAGACAGTAGATTTTTTGGAGGAAATTTATTTTTGGTCAAAGATGAAGAGAGATGTGACAAGGTATGTTTCTAGGTGTAGGATATGTTAGGTGGCTAAAAGACATGCACAAAATACTGGACTACACATGCCATTACCACTCCCAAGATAACCATAGACATATTTGAGTATACATTTTGTATTGGGATTACCAAACACATAGAGAGATAATGATTCAATTTTTATTATTATAGATAGATTCTTTAAAATAGTTCATTTTATTTCATGTAAGAAAACCAATGATGCCACTAGCGTTGAAGAATTATTTTTTAAGGAGATTGTGATATTGCATGGTGTTTCAAAAACTACTACTTCAGATAGGGACATGAAATTAATAAGTTATTTTTTGATGAATCTATGGAAGAAGATGGGTACTAAAATACAATTCGATAGTGAATATTACCTTAAAAAATATGGAGACAAAATTTGTGAATAGGAGATTGGGAAATTTATTGAGATGCATAGTGGGAGAGAAGCTCGAGCAATAGAACTTGGATTTATCACAAGTTGAGTTTGCATATAATAGTTTAGTGAATAGATCAATAGAGCAATCACCATTTAAAATTATTTATGGGATAAATCTTATGGGTATTTTTTATTTGGTAATTTTACCAATTATAGATTGAATTAGTGATGATACAAAACCATTTGCATAGTATATGCAACAGTTGTAAAGAATAGTAATAAATTTTCAAGGAAGTAATGAAAATATAAAGCATCAATAGATGTCATAAAAAATTACAAGGTATTTTAATAATAAGAGTTTGTAATTATTTAATTGAAGAAATAAATATTTCCAAAAGGCATATACAATAAGTTGAAGTACAAGAAAATTGGTCCATGTTGAATTGTGAATAAAATCAATCACAATGCTTATGAGGTAAGTTTACCATAGAATTTTGATATATCACCAGTATTTAATGATTAATATTTATATGAATTCCATGGTGAATATGGTGAAGGTGATGAAGATGAATAATTAAATTCACAACAACAAGTTTCAAAGAAGGAAAAAGATAGGATAGTGTTGGTTTTGGATATGAAGACAATGAGCATAAGGCAAGGGAATTATAACAGGTATTTGGTCCAATGGGAAGGATGGAGTCAAGAATAAAACAATTAGATTATAGAATGGGGGCTAAAGAAGATTGACAATGAAAAACGATAGTAGTAAAATTAGGTCAACTCGTAAGAGCTGAGTTATTTTCAACTAGAGGAGAATGATGCAAAAAAATAGGCCATAAATTTTGATCCATAGCTACATTGAACTCTTCCATATGCTAAAATGATTGTCTCAAAAAAATTGTTGCTATTTAAAACTATGTTTTTCACTTCGAAGTGTTTTTGACATTTTTAGAGGCCATACATGATCATTTGAGGGTCTGAAATTATTTTTCAATGATTTTTCGGAGATTTTTCTATTTTTAAAAATTAAACATTTTTAGGACTGGATGTTAACTTCAGTCTAAATTAGTCCTATAGGCTAATTTTAGTGTTCATAGTATTTTTAGAGATTTTTGGAGCTGCATGCACTTGCATGTGAAACTTACTAAAAATAGAAGCTGCAATAATGGTTTTTTTTTTTTCTTTTTTTTTTCAACTTTTTGTATGTCAAATCTAATTCCATGTTGAGGCTTTTTTATGCATAGTTTTTTAATATTTTGATTCAATCAATACAAAACAATTCTAAGTTATTATTTCAGATATAGGCCTATTGTAATTTTGTTCTTCATAGTAATTTTTGGTTCATTACCAAACATCACATTTGAATGTGCACCCTTTAAGCATCCCCGTTTCAACTCCCTCATTGATGTTACATACAACTTAAATATAAGATGTGACGGTTGATAATTATCCCCATCTCTAACATCTTCATTTTGAAAGCCATTAATTGACAAAGTGAATTATCAAAAAAAATATTACTGATAGATACGATGCCCTTCTATAACACCATGTACTCTATTATCTAGATAAATTCAATTTTATCATAAAAATATATTAAATAATTAAGATTATACTATATTTTATAATTATTTTAAAATATATTGAGTTGTATTTATAAGAAAGAATATAATAGTTTATTATACTTGATTAATGAGATGTAGGTGACTTAGTTAAATTGAATTACAATACATTTTAAACCACATATAAATGTGGATAAAGAATGTCATATGATGATAGAGTGATAATCTAAAGAGTAAAATGAACTTCTTTTCTATAATTAATATGGAAAAATACTGCCAATGAATTTTTTTTGGATAAATGACTTATATTTAATTTATTATTTTAATAATATATTCTCTAATATAAATATATCTATTTTATTAATATTTTATTAAATAATTATTTTTTTCAAAATATTGTATTTCTTAATAATATTATAATTATACATTTTAAAAATTTACTAATTTTTTAATATATTAAATATCTTTACAATATTTTAAATTATATACATTTAAATAATATATTGTTCTTTTACTAACCAAGTTTCTATTTTCAATTATTAGTGGGTCACTTTCATATAACACTGGGGCCTAGAAGATCTTAAATTTAGTAGCGGATGGGCTTCGAAAATGCACGAAACTCGTTTATAAATATATTAATTTTAATTATTTTCCACAAATAAATAATGTTGTTGGATTTTATTCCTAATTATAATTTTATTAATTATTATATTATCATTTTCCATTATGGATCGGGAACTGAGGAGTTATTACAACCTCTGCATAAGAAGAAGATCTATATGTTTCTTTAGAAAACTAATGGAAGTTAATGGATACCAATAATTATAATAAATATATTTGAAGTTTATATATAAAATATATTGTCTATTTTATTATGTGTTAATTTTATGAGATCTTTAATATTGATTTTGTTTTCATTTATGCGGCTGGTAGCACCAAATTGACTTAGATTCAAAATGGAAAAGAGAGGTGAATTTTAAATGAGATCATACTGATAATTAGTATATTTGTACTCGAGGTATTGAGGGTGTTAGTAGTTGGAATGTTAATGGTTGGGAAGATGTTAGTTACGGGTTGGATGATGTAAAAGATTTTGATGATAATATTGTTTAGGAAATGATTTTGAATTTATAATTTACTGTTATTATTTTATTTAAGTAATTTTTAATTTACTGTTATGTAATTATATGATTACTTGCATTATTATTCTTTGTATAAGTTTATTGAAATTAAATTTATTTATAGTGTTTTAATCATATATTATTACTCATATTATTTATTTTTATATATAATTTCACAATAAAATTTTAGTAATATCATAATCAGGAATTAATTGTCTACTATATAAACATGAATATTAAAATTATATTATTACATACAATATCTATAATTATATAATATAATAAAATTATTTAATAACTAATAATATTAAAAAAAATTAGTTAATAAAACATTTTTATTTTATAATATAATTTAAATAAGATCAAAGTCATATTTTTAATCAATCTACCATTTCATTTAAAGCCAGGTAGAGTTTCAAACATAATCCATTTTTTAAGATGGACCTAGTGTCTCAATAAAAAAATAGATATAATATCAAACCAAATATTACATTCTTATGCCACTTTAATGTCACTTCTTAATGCAAGCTTAGTTTCACTAAATAACATCACATTAATTACATTATAAAGTAACACTAAGATGACGTTGTCATCTGTCACTAACTTTAGTCCATCACTGTATTAAGTGGATATTAGATTCAGACTTTAAATTGTAATAAAAATCACTGTAAATATGAAGTTAATGAATCGATTTGGATTTCAAAATTTTCTTTTTAATGAATTTAAAGTGAATGTAAATACTAATAATATTTTAGTGATGATTACTTTAAAAACAAGAAGTGGAGCATGAGACGAATAAAATGCTACAGTTCCCTTTGTATGAACAATTAAAACAAAAACACTCTATACAACATGAATATATGAATAGATTTTATAGTTTACCGAGCCTACAAGTTAATTAAATAAGTAGTTATATTATATGTATTAATTAAAACACCATATGCAACCTTTGAAATGATAAAATAATATGGAATAACATCCTTATGTTGAAACTGATAATTAAGATGTTAAATGTTTTTATTAAATAAGACTTTTAAGTAGATTGGAGGATGCGAACTATTAGGGTTTTTTTTTTTTTTTTTTGGTTGGTGGGTTGACTTTTACGTTGATGGTTGGGAGGATACCCATTTAGGAGTGAGATGATGTAATTAACTTTGATGATCATGTTTTGTATTGTAATATGATATGGACATTGATAATATAATTCTAATATTATGAATTGCATTTTATTATGGTATTATTTTATTATCCCATTTAATTTATTATTATGTGATTATACAGTTATTCAAATTATTATTTTTTATTATATGTCTATTTAAATTATTTTATTTTGTATGTATTTGTAAAATTCAAATTTTGGTATAATGTTTCAATTAAATATTATTATTTATGTTATTCATTTTTATATAAAATGTTATAATAAAATTTGAATGATGTCATAATTAAATATTAATTATCTTTAATACTACAGTTAATATTATAGTTGTTATTATACATATAAAATTTATAAATATATAATTACATAATATTATTTAATAATTAATAATATCAATTATAATATCAATTTTATTTTTAATACAATTTAAAAAAAGAAAGATTAAATTTGTATTTAAAGTTAACCTAATATTACATTTAAATTTAGAAAGAGTACTCAACTTAATGTCATCTTTAGGTTGAACCTATTCTCATTCTTAAAGTTAATCATAGTGTCACTTTCTAATGTCACCTTAGTCTCATTTTATGTTATCACCTTAGTTTAATTATCTTTTCACCTTATTTATCTTAGTTAGTGACACTAAGGTGGCGTTGTGGTCCATCACTTGGTTTGCATTAACTTGTACCTATCTATAGTATATATTAAATTCAGATTTTAAGTTGTACAATTTTTTTTGATCTGAATTTAAATGTGATTTTAATGGGTTGATATGGATTTTAAAATTTATTTTATTTTTTCTAAATACAACTTACAATGGTCAAAATGTTGTAATGTTAACAGATATTCAAACAAGGAAAAGTGGAACATGAGAAATAAGTGATGTTTCATTGCATTATGTATGAAAATTGAATAGAAAACACTCATTACAACATTAAGACTTTTAAAGATTTTATAGTTAGTTAAGTCTATTGGTTAAGTAAGTATGCATTTATATTATATATGTATTAATCAAAACGCCATAAAATATTTAATATGATAAATATGATGGGTAGTAACAAAAGGAAAAAATAGCAACTAGGTTTTTTTTGGATAGATAATAATAAGAGAAAAATGGGCACTTAACTCATGGTGTAAAACTATCTAGGTAACATATCAAACCAAGAGAGACAAAATAAGCTTTAGGAGAATAGATGGAGATAGGTAGAAATCCAAAAGACCAAGTAGCCAAAAGATAACAAATTGACTATAAGAGAGAAGCCCAAAGAAATGAAGTCTAAAAACTACATAATCCAGAGTAGTCTATGAGTGCTTTAGGGGGCACCACCAAGGATGAATTACTTGGAATTAATAATAATCTATAATATTTAGACTCCAGACACTATAAATTTCTTCAAGAACCATGAATAAAAAACACACTCCAAAAGCTAGGACACCAAATCCCATGATGAAACCTCAAACATGTGTGAAGTTGTTAGTAGATCAAATATTTTATAATTGAATATGTTTATTCTTCCAAAGGATGGGGACCTACACAATTCGAGGTTTAATTAGATAGAAGGGGAAGAGATCCAAATTTATCCAAGAAATCCACTAGATATTTAGTTTCACAATAGTTGTGGGATGAAGAAATGTCAAGAAAAATTGAACAACATAGAGGATATATTTAATAATAGATTTTTGATACCAATAATTATATATTATAGTTTTAATAATGTTGATAATCAAGAGAGATTCACCTTCCTCTAATTGTTTTTTAAAATTTAAATTAATAGTGGATCTCAAACCATTTAAAAAAGTTAGAGCTTCAATGAATTTATTTGAAAACCATAGAATGTTGAAGGAAAAATATTAAACCACTTATCTTATATTATCTTTGAAGATACCTCTTCCACTATACCTTTTGACACCCTCCGATAATTCAAATAGCAAGTTTGAAGTTTTTAAAATAAATTTCACATAACTTTCACTTGGAGGATTCCAAGATGCCAATAAAATTTTGTTAATTTAAATAAAAAGTTTGAAGTTTTTTTCAATAAATTTTGTTTTAAGAGAATATTATGATCCTCTCTAATGATTTTATTTTTGGGAGGTGAAAATTAAACCTTAAGGACATTATGAAGGAGTGATTAAATTTTAAACTTAGTAGCAATGTTGCACTAACATCATTGAACTAAGTAGGAATAAAATATGTGAAGGTCATTTGATCGACTACTTGGAAAATAAGTAATTTTTCTATTCACATTGCCCACACTCTAACATGGATTTTCCAATGAACTTACATGGTTATTTTTACAAATCAAAAATCGAGTGATAATGAAACTTTTTGTGGCCATCAAAACCAAACTTTTAAATTTATTTATCCAATTGTTGAATAGTAGTGGTTATTGATTATTTAATGCGCCATCGAGTGTAAAAGAAAGTGTATACAAGAAATATGTTTTTTATGTCTTATATCTGTAAACTTGTAATGTTGAAACAAACTCTTGTTCATGCATATCAACTTAGTAGTTTATCTCTTTTGTCATGTTTTCATGCTTTTATTTCTCACTTCTCATAGTCTTAGATCTTCCATGTCAGTTATTAACAGATTCACAATGGTCCCTATCTATCCTTATGTATCATTTTTTTATTTTTATTGATGTAGGATATGAGGATTGCATGAGAAATTATAACACTACTTTAGTGTCCTTCCCAACACTATTGTCAAATGCAAGTTTCAAAGAAATTTTAGGGTTCCTTTTATTTTGGGTATTTTTTAATGATGGTTTCAATAATTTCTGATTTGGTCACCATGTAGATAAGAGTTTAAAATTAAAATTTATGAGTCTTATATTTAAGGGATTTTCTAATGTATTTTACATCTAAAACTTATCTTTTGACACTAGTTAATAAAAAATTATTAATAAACAACAAGCTCAATCTCTACATATTTGCAAAGTATTCACATACCACATATAGATTGCATGCTTAGAGCAAGAAGAGGACCTAGGTGAAAAGAATAATAGATATGAGTCATGTATGGTTGATTATGCACATTCCCTAAGGGATAAATAAATCCTCCTGAGGTACCTATCATTTGAGCTATGTAGGCAACATTGAGGATAAAAACTATCTTCAAGGATAGCTAAAACAGATCCCACCTTACCCCATTTCAATTCTTTACATTTGATCTTAATGTGCTTCTTGTATGTATAACTCAATTATGCTATTGAAGATAATGAAGTCCAAATTTAGGTGTAATCTTGTGAACACATGTCTGTGACAAAAGATCCAAGAGCTACATAAATTTTTCTCAAACTTGAAAATCTCAAAGAAAGTTCAAAACATTGGTGTATAGGATCACTTTGAAGGATAGGAATGCACCACTCTTTTTCCCAAATTAAAATTGACATGTAAATAGTCATATCCGATAATGGGGTTGTCATCCTATAAGTTAAACACAACCAAATATATCTCCCAAGATCTATAAAATATAAATCTTGCATCATTTTACATGCTTTTCTGTCAAACCCTAGTTGTTCAATATCATTTTATATGCAAGTGAAATGTATTGTTTAATGTTCATTTAATTATCCATTTCACTTTGCTTAGTTATTTATTTGATTACAAAATATTCCATTTAATCACAAAATTAATAAAACATATTGCTAAACCCATCTTATTTTTTGAATATTGCTTAAACCTCTTGTTTACCACTAGATTTTCCTTCTATTTTTTGTGCTTAGTTTAAGGTTTCAAAATTTTAGTTTTTCTTGATTATTATCTCACCTAGGACTGCATGCTAGTATAAACATAGTTTATCATTTCATGTTATATTATCTTTCTCCATTAATATTTATTTTTCTTATACATCTTTTCCTAGTTTTTGGAAAGTTTAAAAATAATGCTAAGGAAACTCTTCCTCCTCTTCTAGTTGATCATTTCATAGGCATTCCTTACAATTATAAAAATTAATTGATAACTTACAAAGATTGTGAATTAACAATTAATTACGAACATGATTTTATTATTATTGTTGTTGTTGTTGTTATTATTATTATTATTATTATTATTATTATTATTATTATTATTATTATTATTATCATCATCATCATCATCATCATCATCATCATCATCATCATCATCATCATCATCATCATCATCATCATCATCATCATCATCATGGTTACTATTAATATTATGAATGTGATGATGAAAGTGAGAGTGAAGGTAGTATAGATGCATGTTCTTCTCTTACTAATTATTCCCCTTCTCTACCAATCCAAGAAAAAAATTAACAATATAAGTCCAAAATAACCCCTTATTGGTGATTCATTATTTTATATTACTCCTAGATTGTCAAAACCATTTGCTATGTCTCTTTTCAAATTTTCACATTATAAGGCAAATACAGACAAAATTCCATATTTAATATTACATATTGAAAAATACATTCTAGCTATAATAATGTTCCATTCTCATATGATAATGTTTTTCCTAAAGTATAAAATGATAATCCATATTATATGCCCTTCTCATGTGAATTCAAATAAAAAATGAACATGGAATTATTCCTTCATTTCATAATATGTTTATAAAGTATAAGACATTTCTCTTTCTTTCTTCTTCACCTTTTCAGCTCAAAAGCATGTTAATATTTCAAATGATAATAATGTAACTAAATATTTTATTCCTTTCTCATGTGATAATGTGTACAATAAGAGAGATAAAATTATTGATAATCCTACTTATATTAATCAAATTATAGTTTATTAAATCAAATCTTGCATTCCTTATACATGTGATGACACTATGCATGATAGTGAAAAATTAAAATCATCTCTTACACAATACTTTAGTTAACACGAAAGTGTTGTTAATAAAAATCTAGATTGTAAAAGTGAAAAAGATTATTATTGTGATGAAAATTTGAATTATGATTATTATTATACATATAGTCAAGAATAAAATATTTTTAATTCACATATTAATGTTTCTTGTTTACCCACCTCTCATGTTAGTGACTATCTCATGGTACTTTTTAAATTAGATGATGATGTGCTTAGTGATTATATTATTATAATACATGTTGATGTTCATAATGTTCATTTAAAATGTAAAATAGGTGCACATGTTAATTCCAATGACAAAAATAGTAGTTTTATTCCTTCTATGCCAAGACAATGTAATATGCCTTTGAAAACTAATACTCTACTAAATACCAAGGAATCTCTCAGTCCCATACT
This sequence comes from Torreya grandis, assembly GCA_037957365.1. Taxonomy (NCBI): domain Eukaryota; kingdom Viridiplantae; phylum Streptophyta; class Pinopsida; order Cupressales; family Taxaceae; genus Torreya; species Torreya grandis. The sequence continues at coordinate 81,963 of JARHVA010010745.1, read as the reverse complement.
TACTAATGTAGTATATATTCCTCATCCTAACCTTCAAGAGGATAATAACTAATTAAATCTAACCAATTCCATGATATCACTTATCCAAAGCGTGAGATGACCAACCCCTCAAACATTCAACCCTTAAATGATCCCCTTAATGATTTAAATGTGACTTCACGATATGTTGTTTCTTATATGCATGGTGTGGGTGATTTAAAACATAAAGTACATCAAATTAATCAAGAAATTAAGGTTTATTACTCTTGGGTTGATCCAAATTCTGTTCATGATAACCCCATCCCACATAATATTTTCCATGCATCATTACTGAAGAATTTTTAGATACCAACATTACCTAAGTTTAGTGGACATAGAGATAATTACCTGCATCTCAAATCTTATAGTAAATATATGGATGGGTACAATGGTAGTTTGATACTATTACATGTATTTTTGAGGAGCCTATAGGATCAAGCATTAACCTGGATTCATAATTCACTCTGTTGTGGCTCATTATATACATATGTTGAGTTAGAAGAGGTATTTCATAATAATTCCATTAAAAATAAATGACCCAGAGTGATATATGAGAGATAGCTTTCATTAAACTAGGGCTAGTTAGAGACCCTTAATGATTACATACTACGTTCTAAGTCATGTATGTAATAATTAATATATTAACCCATAAATTTTGAGATAAAATATATATTCACTAGATGCCTTGTATTACCTCTTAAGTAAAATTTTCTATATTAAAAAGCTAAGTCATTTCAACATCTTTGTAATACAACTATTGTAGTAGAGAATAAATTGGGACTAGCCAAGGTCATTATAGAGGTAGATTTTGATCTAGAGATATTACCATAATAGTCATCATATTTGGTTCAAGCATATAATAAAAATCTTCAAAATGAAAAAGGGGAACATAAATCACAAGTAAAATTACTCAACAAAGGGAAAGAATCAACTTTTCAGACCAACTCCTACAATGAGAAGAGCACATTATACCAAAATATATCCTATATAGATTGATTCATCTATAGATATACCTCATGTTATTTTATTAACACTATTAATGATTATGATGATCATAATTCCTCTCAATAATTACCAGACACCATACCATCTGGACAGACCCAGTAATCAACCATATTACAATCATCATTGCATCAATGGTCATTGGTTTAATGATTATTGTACACTTAGAGATCAAATTGAGTAGTATGTCAATAAAGGCATTATCAAATTTTCTAAGGGAATATCCATGTATCATTATCATAATAATTATAGATATCATTCCTCCATGAATAAGTTGTCCCAATATGTTCTGACTAAGGAACCATTGACTACTCATCATGTGAGTACCAAGGTAATTAGAGGACCTAGTTATGTAAAATCTAACACATCATAGAGCCATCAAAGATGGTATCGGATAGATTGTGTGATACCAACATATAATAGTGTTATGAAATGGGAAATGTTAACTCAACCAATAGTCATAGTGAGAAATTTAATCAATCTTTTTGCAACTGGTCATATACATATTCCTACTACAACTATGCCTAAAATAGTGTCACCACTAGCATATAGTCATTTAGTTACACAGTATGAGAAGTATGCTTTACAATTCCATTTTCCTTAAAGGTGACTAAAATATTTATTCAATTTCAATTAGTTTGTAGATAATTTTTAGATAATCATTATAGACTCACATTACTAACATTATAACATAGTCAATTAGCAACATCAATTACCTATCTATTCAAATATTTATGATGTTATAATCAAAATATAATTATCAAGATGAAAATATGTCAAAAATATCTCATATCCATATATATTTAAAAGTTTATAAACAATGATAAAACAAACGTACATCACTATATAATAGGAGTATTATCCATAGAACCTCCCTCCACACTATCCTTTGTGTCACCTACCACATTAGACCTAGAACTTGAACCCTTAGAATCATTATGAATCCCATGACATGACCTATTCCTCCTTTGTTGATTCTCATAGAATACTAATTATGCCTTAACATCAACATGATCTCACTGTAATTGAATGTACCCATATAATAGCCAAGGACCTAGTATACCCATAGGATTACGTGGGGTAATCTCTCTCCTAAGAAGATTAGCTCTCAACTCATCTCTCTTGCTATGGTCACCCACACATATTTTATTGTATAAATTATTTATTGAGTGAATAGGGGTAAGTGCACACCACTAACCATGGTAACCTTCACAATTAATCCACCATCCACTTAATAATTAAGAACATTTTGTGTCAACTTAGGCAATGTTGAATCACTCATTAACATCAAATACTACTCATCACCTACACCAATATTACACTAAACAAGCATTAGTCACTAATTCAAAAATATCATTCAAATAATGATAATCATATAAATATAAAAGATATACTAATATGACTCATACCTATAAATACCTGTAGAGGATCAAGATCTAATGCATCATCACTTATCACTCTTCCACCTAGGAATAGTGGAGTCTATTTATGGTGACTCTATTATAATATGTAAGCATTTTTACACCCCACATCATTCACATCTGAGATCTTTATCTTTGAATCCCTCTCGTGTACTATAACAAAAACTAGATATATTATTGATGGCTTCCATCTATTTACTAGTCTCAATGGAACCTACACATTCCTTGCCCAAACCCACAGAGCTGTGGACACATCCTGAGGCACCACAAATTGTCTTGTTAGTCTCTCATAAACATTTTCCCACAAATTATGTATGAAAAATCTCCATTAAATTATATTTATATGTATCACATCCTATATCCATCTAAGGAATCATCTATATGGTTTTCAAATAATATCCTTAACAGTCATCTAATCTAGTATATTTTGGTACTATGTAGTGTGATGATCTTGTATTTGTGTAATAGTGGTTCACATCTTTGTAAAAACTCATGGATGTATCCACTTAGGATATGTAATATCCACCAACCATGTAACTTTTATATGTTTGTAGGCCCAATAATGTTAAAATACTACTAAACCAATACCACTTCTAAATGATTCCTTACTAGAACTCTGCGTATCGTGATATAAGTGGGCTGGCATGGTCCTACCCCATGATTATATACTACCATGTTCCTTCAGATCCTAGATAATCCTATGCATCTAATATGACACGGATACAACCCATACCTTCCACAACTATGAATAATTCTAACAACTTAGCCGAAAACATCAACATTCAAGGAACATATGATACAACAATTATTGACAATGCTTCTAAATCACTCCTTATACAGTGTTTAACATCCATGATACCTATAATATATATTTTGGTATGATATGTAGACTTGTGCCCCACAACATCCTAAAACACTACTCTCCTACTAGTCACTAGGACTTGTAATATCCTTCACACATTCTATAAGGATATAGTCATCTCTATAGTAGGCAACCAAATTTACAAGTATTTGCATTCCATTGCTTAGCCAATGTGGTAATCATGTGAGTATCCCATGAAATGAGTTATAGAAAACCTACGTACCCTAATTATGTTGTATCAATAATCTACCTCTCTTCATCTAATAAGGTAGGGAAAATTTTAGTGGTGAATATTTGTTAATTCATAAATATTTTAGTTTTATAAATCTACATTTTTTTATTTTTTGGTGTAATGAAGAGCCTAAAATTGCATAAATTTTTTGGATGCAAGTTAACTTTTAGGGTTAGATCCCCATCTATTTAAAATAATTTCATTCATATAAATGTTTTTAAGTAGTACCTTGAAAGTCAATCTAGCTACATTCAACTCATAAAACACATGTAGATGATAATCTACATATGTTGGTGGTTGTCTGCATATGTTGACGAGCATCTACATATCTATGTATACTAGTAGTCATCTACATACCTATATATGTCAACAGCCATGTGTATATGTTGATGGCCATCCACATATGCTAACAACCATCTATATTTGTATGTCGCTTATCTACAACCTAAAACGATATAAAAACACCCAAAACATAAATATTATTACATATTTATATTCCTCTCATAAATTTATGCAATTTCAAAAATAAATCACCGCAATCTAAGCATGTATCCAAAATTTATGATCTTTGTAATTTGTCTATTTGATAGTGCACTTATCTAAGGCCATCGGCATCATGGGAACACCCATTGGCAAGTGCAGTATCAACTAACAAACTTTTTTGAGGCTATAATGTTTGAAGATGAACTCAGATTATGATGATTTTATTCTTAAATTACATACATATTTGAGAGTAATATAATTATATAATAATATTTACATTTAGAGATTCTTTGTATTCATAAAATATTTATTTCCCACTCCATCACTTGATTCACTTGCATAATTAATCACCTTCCAATTTGATTTACCACCATTATAAATCTAATTTGCTTGAGAACTTCCAAGAATTTTTTAATATATCCCACTAAAACTAACCTTGTAAAAAGGGAAACCAATATATAGTCTCCATCATTTGGCCTCCCCATAATTCTCTACTACATATATCCAAGTACACACACAAAAAGTGAATAACAGAAAATAGTGATAAAATCCTTGCATGTTCACTCTTGACCTAAAATGAATTAATTTAGAAATGTATTCAATGTAAATCACTTGATTTATTTTTGTACAAAGGAAATATTTAAAATTTTATAGGAGAAGAATTTGGTTATAAGACCAACTAATGGGTAAATAACCCAATCATAACAAAAAAATTAAATTAAACAAACTAATTAAGAAACTATAAATTTAGATCATACATGATCCCAAAAAAATTCTCCTCGATCTAAAAAGTTGTATAAGATGAAGTATCTAGATAAATGACTCTAAAGTCACCAAAGAAAACCTATTGTAATTACAAGTGGTGCACTGTACCTCTAATACTAACCAAAAACTGATGCCACTCCATAAAGAAGCCTTCTCTATGAGTTTTGAAAAAAATGGTTGATGAATATGATGAAATATTTCTCATCCCTAATGATCATTATACCATACTACATTAGAACATGATGAGTTTTATCCAACTACATCGACCCACATAATGTCCCACACAAGAACCTATCTAAGTGAAAAACATGTAATCTATATGGCACATTTCCCTAATGTCCAACAAACATTGATGACCTTTTATCAAAGTTAAATGTGACAACAACCCTATAAAATTGTACTATTACAAATGATTGATCAAAGACCATAAAATACAATATCATCTCCCATATCAAGTGAAAGGTGAGAAGTTTTACATCAAAAGAATTAAAATGACTAACATTGTCTACTCCATGTCATCATTATCAAGTATAAACATCCAAAAATGGAATTGAAGTAAAGAATTAAAGCCAAAAAATCTACCACAATACATCTTAGTCTTGAGCCTTGTAACATGCAAAAGATACGTGAATTATTGATCACTTAGAACAAGTTGTCAATTCTATTAGGACCGTAGACCATGACCATATAGGATGCTTATTTGTTATAGGAAGTGTTATAATAACTAGAATAGATAGATTAACTAGAATATATATCTCTATAATGATCCACATAATTTTCCACAACTTTATTTTTATGCACCAAGTGAGGTCATCGAGAAGGACATACATCTATAAAACATCCAATACCACCACATTTGAAACCTTTTAGCTCTTTCCTATGTCGATGAGATCTAAATGAATTTGAATAACTAGAAGAACCAAAAGAGTGAAAATAATGCCTATGGTGAAATTTCCATTTTTAATATTCTAGAGAGTGTCGATGAGAATGCTATGGAGACCATCTAGAATGGTGTGGAGTGTGTCTCAGAGAATGACTCAGAGAGTGTCTTGGAGAGTGTTTTATAAAATGATTCTAAAACTATCATTATACATGTCGATGATCTCTATGATTGGACTTCTTATTTAGATAGTAAGCCTCTTGAATAGTTGAATATTTGGAAAGTATTGATTATGTTGAGTCAACAACTCATAAATAGAGTCAAATGTAGCACCATTAAATGTATCACTAAGTTGAAGAATTTCAATAATTTTGATTTATGTAGAACTAAGGCCATACAATGTAATGGAAATCAACATGTCATCATCAATTTTACCCACTATAGTAAAATAATCTTGTTTTAGAATTTTCATGTGAGAGAGATATCAGATACATCTTCAGTGTTAAGCATAATATTAAGAAATTATATTGCACCATTAAACATATCACTAAGTTGAAACATTTCGATAATTTTGATATATGTAGAACTAAGGCCATCCAATGTGATGGAAATCAACATGTCATCATCAATTTTACCCCCTGTAGTAAAATAATCTTGGTTTAGAGTTTTCATGCGAGAGAGATATCAAATACATCTTCAATGTTAAGCTTAATATTAAGCAATTGTATTAAGATATCAATCTTATTATAGGCAGGTTGCTTTCAATACATAACTTTTAATACTTTTCATGCATTCTATGCAGTAGTTTTAATATATTCAATATGAATAATCACCTATGCAGAACATGAATATTTTAATAAAGGAAGAGAATGCTTATCAGTGTTTTGATACTCAATAAATTTTGCAACATCATTGGGTGATGTAGTTTATTTTTCAATTATTTCCAACAAATAGTAAAAAAAAATCATGTTTTCCATATTCATCGGCCATTCCTTATAGTTTTTTAGTGTTAAGCAGCAATTTTAAGATATTAAGCTCATATTTTTTACCATGGTGGAAAAAATAAAATCAATTCAAAAAAGGGAATGTTATTAGTGTTTTGCATTTACCCTCAAAATGGATTTCACAAATATTCTAGGAGTTGATTAAAAAATTAAATAATAATAACACCTTATATCTCCTTTTACATCATTGATTTCATACAAAATATGATAATTTTTTTGACCAAAAGGTAATTTGGGAGTTTGGAACTCTAAACCTATTATTAAGAAGTGTTTTAGTAAATATATCTTTATCCAACTTGCCTTTGACAAATTGTAAAATATAAAATTAATATGTTCCTCATAACTCTGATTTTATCGATGAGAAAACTTTAACAAAAAAAATAAAAAATCATCATAACATTTTGTCAACTATTTTTACTTGCATGTAAAAATGATTTTGTTTTCTTTATCACCTTTGGTGGAGCCCACAAAATCAAATTAAAATTTTTTGTATCAAAGTTGATTGTCATGCCATATAAGCCATATGTGAAGCCTTTGTCGAAGTTGAACATAATTAAATTTTCCACAAAGGGTTTATCTAGTGTTTAAGCATTTTGATAATGGGAATTATTAAGTGAGGTCATACCTTCATTGGTCCATGTTGAAAATATTTAAAGAACTATGGCTCAGCGTAGATCTCCTATCAAGCATTATACCAAGCATCATAAAAATTTATGCAGTATAAAAAATAATGTCATACAAATTGGTTTATAAATTTGTGAAGTATATAAAAAATAGCATCATGTAGATTGGACTTTGAATCGTAGTATATATAAAAATTTGTCTCTTTTCTTCCCTCAGGATTTAAATTTATTTGCTTAGCATGTTCCTCCAATCCTCCATGAATCATTGAAGCTATGATACCATTGTCTAGTCATCATATCAAAGGAATTAATTCATAAATATATTTACTGTAAATCACTTGCTTTATTTTTATACAAAGATAAACTTTAAAAGCTTTCAGGAAAAGAAGTTGGTTATAAAACCAACTAGTGAGTAAATAACCTGAGCATTGAAAAAAACTAATTAATAAACCATAACTTTGGATCACAAATGATCCCAATACTAAAAATAAATAGGGTACATAATCCTAACATATCCCTTGTTGTTAGTATCTTGAGTATGAAAATGCCCTTTGTAGGAGTATAATGGTAGACATAAACATTTTCACTTGGATAGTAGTGTTGAACCATGGACACTAGTGTTACAAGTTGGATAATAGCATTGTGTGTTCAAGAAACAATCTATGGATCAGAAAATTTCTCAAAAATTGAGATAAACATAGTTTTCACCAAAATCAATTAGACTAGCATCAGTTACTTACAAGTTTCACCACCTCATTCACCTAAATAAGAGCTTATACATCTATTTATTATGTACAAGTGATCACTCTCCTTCATGATATATTTGGCACAATTAGATCTCAATTTTCCACTTCTCAAAAATATCATAAATAAATCAAACTTCTTCCAAAATAGATCATATGGAAACTTTTTATTTTTGCCCCACTAGTAAGGTATTAGCCCCACATTATTTAACCAATTATACATATAAATTGAATCTACAATGTCTTACAAATCATAGATCCAATCTCATAATCATTTTCCCACATAGAATCAAATCCAAACACCTTTTGTACTATATAGGTCTCACTCCTCTACCTATTCGTTCACTACCATGGTAACCCATTCTTTAGGCCTCTTGATAACTCTCCTATTCATGAAGATATTATCTCAATATCAATACACAATAAATATCTTCACCGTAAACATTCAATAAATTTTAATCATATTGTCCTCTCTACTTTACTACTAAATTTTTCACTATTAATCATCATTTTTGGCTTGTCCTCCTTACAATAGTTTCATCTGTCTCACCAAAATAGGGGCATACATATGCGCTATTCATAGCTAGCTCAGATACATAGTTACTCAGACTTACACAATTACTCAAATTTACACAATTACTTATATCTGTATTGTTACTCAAATTTAGCATAGATTAGTTTAGATTCTCAAATATGCATAGGATAGTGGTTTGAATATATCCTAATTATCATAGTTTACTATAATATTTATCATATTTACATAGATAAATTTACATAGTATTTATAGATTATCGACATAAATAGAATATGTAAATGGTACATACTCACAAAATTATGTAGTTTGGCTTAGTTACTACATAGATTATGGGGCGCACACACAATTCAAGACCACATAGACACAATTTTATTACTTATATTATATGACACATTTTCTTAGTTATCAAATTAGGGTCATGTCACATGGCACATGTCATTCATCTCCTAGTTTTCACACTAGCCTATACAGAAAGAATAAATTACCATGACATTCTCTATGTTGTTTACCACATAGAATCCATATAAATTTTTAGTCATATTATGTGGCTTAGTTGCTTAGTTATCAAATTTGGGACATGTTTCATGGCACATTGTTCATCTCCTAGTTTTTCACTAGATTTTAGAGACCGAATGGTAAAACTATGTCATTATCTATGTTATAACACTAGACTCAGTACAAAATAATACTTACCATTTTTTACACCAATTATTTTCACCAGTTTTGTACCATAATAAATCTTATATCCCTCTATAGTAGTTGATTCAAATTAAATTCACCAGTGCCCATTGTGTTTGAGTTTTGTGTGGTTGAAGTTAAATAGAGTTTTGACTTCCATGCACATCTCTACCCAGATATCAGAGTGAGGGAAAATATAGCTTATTCCTCACATCATAATTATTTAATTAGACTAAGTACATGGACATCACATCATGGATCCATCTTTTCAAGCATCACTTGAACTCTTTTTCAATTCTCTGACCAAGAAGAGAACAAGACTATATCTCATCTTCTATCCACATGAATTGATCACATCGAACCCATAGGACCTCCAATTACAAGCAGGGACATGATACATAGGTATGTACAAGCATGCACTTTCTATTTTACTCTAGTACTTTCATTTTATTGCACTACTAAATGAAAAAGGAGGCAAATGTATACACCCAAATTTGGTCAAATAAACACAGGTACTATGCCTTTTCTAGCTCTTATATCTAGAACTTCCTAATGTTGAATCAAACTCTTATTCATGCATATTGTCATAGTCTTTTATCTCTTATGTCAATTTTTCATATTTATATCTCTCTTTCATAGTCATAGTTCTTCCATGTCAGTTCTTGATAGAGTCACATGGGTTCTTGGCCAATATTATGTATCATTCTTCTATTTTCTTGATTTTGGACAAGAGCATTGCATTGGAAAGGAGTGCATTGCTCTAGTATACTTCCCATCATAATTATCCAATGCATCTTTCATAGATTTTTTTAGGTCCCTTTTCATTTGGGTCTTTTCTTATGACAATTTTACTCTGTTTGAATTGGTCGACGCATGAATAAGTTTTCAAAATCAAAATTAGGAGTCTTTTTTTAAGGGGTTTTGTAAGGCGTTTTACCTCTAGCACTTATCTTTGGCACTAGATACTAAACAAAATATTAATACACAACAAGCTTAATCTATGTATGTTTCTAAAGTATTTACATAACACACCTAGATTACATGATTTAACCAAGAAGAGGGCCTAGGCAAAAACCATCTTAGATATGCATCATATTTGGTCGATTATGTGCATTCTCTAAGGGAGAACTACATCAGCTTGAGGTCCCTACCATTGGGGCTATGAAAGTAGCACTCAAAACAATAGGGGTTCTGAGAATAGCTTGGTCATATCCCACGTTCCCCCATTTTCACCCTTTGCATTTGATCTCTATGTGGTTCTTATGTGCAAGACTTTTTTAGGGTTTTGAATACAAAGAAGGAAAAATGCGTGTCTAATCTCAAAAGCATAGGTTGGTGACAAAAGATCCCAAAGTTATAGAAAGTTTTCTTAGACTTTCAAATCTCAATACAAGCTCAAAACACTAGTAGACATGAGCATTGTGAAGGACATGGTTGCACTGCTCTTATGCTCAACCCTGCTTTAATGTCCAAATTCAAAACAAAAACCAAACATTCAGATCCAACAGCATGGGATTTTCATCCTATATATCATACATAATTAAATTTAGCTATAGCTCCTAAGTTCCATAGGAGATAAGTTTCTTATCCTTTTATATAATTTCCTCTCAAACCCTAGTTGTTCAATATCATTTTATATGCAAATGAAATGTATAGTTGAATATTAATTTAATTAACCATTTCATTTTACCCAACTACTTATTTTATTATTTTTAATTCCATTTAATCACAAAATCAATACAACATAGGCATACTAGCCAAAAATGCCCAAACCAAAACTCATATCAATTAACTTGTTTAAATGTAGCTCCAAACCAAAACCCCTAACCCGGGTGCTTTTGTTGAAACGTGGGCATTGATTTTATCATTCGGTATTATAAGTACATGCATTTCAGTTCTTTGGCTTTGATCTAGTGTTTCTCTACCTTGTTGAGTAACTTATAACTGCAAAGAGTCCAAATGAACAAAATGTCCGTCTAGATTTTAGTTCAATTAGTTAATTTCACATTTGACTGATTCGAATTTCACATTTCAGGTACGGCAGATGAATCAAATATTCTCTTCCCAGGAACCATAAATTGTAATGTCTACAGCTGGCAAGAGTCCAGACGCATTATTGGAGAAGCACAAGTAATTTCCGATTTGCAATGGTGACTCCAATATCTGAGTAGTTTTCCTTGAAATTCAAATATTACTATTACATTTGCCATCGATATGGAGGATAGAATCAATTGCTTTGCTGTATCAAAGACAGGATGGTACTTGGGTCGCCGTATTGTAGAATGGTCAAGTCGTCTTGTTGATGAGCTACCATCGATGCTTCCTCCCACGTGAATTTGTTTTGGTGGATATGTTACTAAAATGTCGATATTTGGCAACATCTTTTCTAAGTTGTGGTCCTTTGTGATGCCTGTACTTTTCTTTTTGGAGAATTGTCAAGTCGTTTGTTTGATACAATAAATCCGTGCTTCCTCCCACGTGAAATTGTATTTACGTGTCACATCTTCCATGCTACTAACATGTGGTGGAAGATCATCACTAACTTGTGAGTATTCTTTCTGTAATTTACATGTTACACTACAATAATGGCACACCTCTATAAGGCTGTTTCATTTAATATCAATTATGTACACCATTCCTCCCTTTATGAGTTATTTTTTAATGGATAGGTTAATAGTATTGAGACTCGATTCGAATGCGACTTTGCAGGAGCATTGTAGTTTAAATATACATTCCACAAAAATATATCTGTAATTTATTTATAATTTTAAACAAAATCTAAAATTTAAAAATAAAATAAAATTTTCAATATTTAATAATAATAATAATAATAATAATAATAATAATAATAATAATAATAATAATGTTTTTAAGGTCCACGATGCCAATTAATGTCTTGGTTATAGTTTACGAGGCAAGTCTAGCATATGAGACCACCTCGTACTCCCATTGTGGGGAGGCACCTTACTGTGCCTCTTTAAGAAGATAATATCAATTAATTAAAATATTATTATTTAATTAAAATTAATACATTAAATCAATTCAATTTAAATATCAAAAAATAAAATAAAAATATAAAAGCCAACTACTCAATATCTTATTTTCAAATTAAATTTTAATATAAAATGATCATAATTATAAAAAAAAACAAATGAATTAAAATTATATATATATATATATATATATATATATATATATAATAAAAATTTAAAATTGTGAATAACAACAACAATAACAACAAGAGTAATAATAACAAAAACAACAACAACAACAACAACAACAACAACAAAGTGGATTGTAGTTCAATGGTAAGGATGATGGTATAAAAAGTGTTGCCTATCCATTCACAAACGTTCAAATCCTAGGAGATATAAAAAAGGGATGACGTTGGGATCGTGCCCCAAGGAAATTTGACGGAATAGATACCCCTCAGCCCTTAGCACTATGTTGAAGAAGAATTATGTACATCTAATCCATGTAAATGCAAGGTTTTAATTAAAAAAATGTGAAAGCTAAAAATTAACATATAACTAGGCTTAATATTATAATAAAGATTATCCCCTCAATGCCATATTTTTGAAGTGTAAACTTAGACTTATATTGTGACCCACTTTAGTGAGCCCTTTAACTTATAACCAAGCCATAGCTCTCAAGTAATTTATATTTTTATTTAACTTTTAAAAAAAATTGTTTTAATGTTATTCAGTGTGAAATAATTTTATTCAATGCAAAATCATTAATTCATTAAGAACAAGAATGTTCTCTTCCATTCTAAGTTGCCAATTGCGTCTTCTAATTTTTAGTAAGTAATGCAATAGGTATTTATAGGTTGATGATTTTCCTAACTTTTTTGGTTGTGCAATCCATATGCTAATGCCTTGTATTATTATTTTTAATTATTCCTCAATTTTAATTTATTTAGTGGTCCAGAGAAAATAGTAGCATCATTTAGCACTAGATGAAAAGTAAAATATTTTTTATTTCTCAAATTTTGATGTTAGTGTCAAGTACATCCATGTAAGATTGTGACATGTTGTGTTACATGTGTAAGAAGAGGAAACCTATTCAATCAAGTATTTTATGTTTACTTATGTTGATATGTGTTAAATTATCTAATCCACCCCTTTATTTTGTACCTAATCTACAATTTGTGTTCCATGTTGGAGGATTAATATGCTCACGCTACCTACTATTGACACATGGTTCAAGTTTATTAGCCCATGCCATAGCGTTAAAGGTCTACTAATGGGGGTGTGTTGGCCCATAAATGATAGGGTGAAAGATATGAAAGGATGAAAATGTACTATATTTTGTTTTGATTTTCCATTGGTGGAATGGGGACCAAAAAATATTGTTTCATTTTGGATTTTCACATAATGAAACATTCATTTTGTTTATTCAATGTGATAGTTGTGCATGTATATACCATAGATTGGGCGTAAAACCATTAAGAGGTGGGTTAAGATCGAATACATTTATCTATGTGAGTGCGATGAGAATTTTTTGCATGTACAGTTTTGATTATCGACGCTGATACAAATTTTTATTCTTTTGAAATAATGTTTGTAATGGAAATATCTATGGATGGATGTATTTATTCTTGTAGTAGAATGTATTTATTTATAGATATGATAGATATAAACCTATAAATATTTTCTAGGTATGATTTCATGTGTTGACTGCTATCATACACTAAATAAAATACTATAAAAATATTACAATATTCCAAATACACAACACCCTGAAAAAATTATCTAAAACAAAACATCAATTTATACTACGACCATGTTACATGGTCTTAGTGTGTGTTATCCTATTTTAATTTTATAAATATTATTAGAATATAAATTATTAAATTAATTTAGATTAATAAATATTACATTCAACCATGCATTGGAAGGAGAAATACTAAAACTGACTGTAATAATTTAAAAAGAGGTATATGAGAAGTATAGTAATTAAAACAAAGGGACCAATACTTAGGTTTTATAGATGATTATGATTGTGTTTTTAAGGTAGAAGATAGACTAAAGTGTGTTTGTGATTCATATAGTTCATGAATAATTTTTCTTTTTATGCAAGATTGGTTCCATAAGACCTATGTCAATATTGTAAGTCAATACTAACATGTGATGGTCATTAGTGACATGTATGAAAATATGGGTAAGTTATTATACGACCACCTTATCTTATCTCCAAAAATCTATGTATGTGTGATGAAAACCATGATGATAGGTGCAACTCCATAAATCAGCCTCTCTCACTTTGAAACCCTAGATATACATTTCAAGGCTAGAAACTTGCAAAAATTTATAACGTGTAATGGGTTGATCAAATCCCAATCACCCCTTCTTGATGATTTACCATTGATTACATATTTTATTCTCTAAGGAGGGAAACCAAGTCACACATAGTTTTCTCACCTAATGTTATTGTTTAATTATGATCCTTTGCTATATGTATGAAACTAATGATTTGGCTTCGATACTAGACAATAATTTATTTGACTTGGATTTGGTATGCTCCAGATATGGCTTGTAACTACTCATAGTGGTTAATTTTTAATTTTAAAATAAAATGGTACATTTAATCAATATGAAGTATTATATATAAGTGTACTAGATAAGTGCCAAATCTTCAATCAATTGAAGCCTTAATACATACATACATATACATACATATAGACACACACACATACATATACATATATGTATATGTATATCTATCTATACATATATCTATTTATGTGTATATATACATATATGTATATGTATATGTATATGTATATGTATAGGTATATGTATATGTGTGTGTGTGTGTGTGTGTGTGTATTTATGTATGTGTGTGTGTGTGTGTGTGTGTGTGTGTGTGTGTGTGTGTGTGTGTGTGTGTGTGTGTGTGTGTGTGTGTGTGTGTGTGTATAGTTTCATTAAATTTGGAGATATTCTTATGAATTTGGACTCATGGTATTTCTATTTCTGATTTTATAATTGTTTAAATTATATTTTCATATTGTTATTTTTAGTTTTCAACTAGTGTAATATCATATTTCAATATTGTTATTATGGGTTTTAATTAGTGTGATATCATATTCTAATATAGATATTATTGAGTTCTAAATTCTAATAAAGAATCAAATTTTAATTACATCTTAAATGACTTTTCATCTTTACATTCATATTTAAGGAAAATCGTCCAATAGTTGAGCATGGTCCAATAGTTGAAATGGGTCCTAATAATTTATATAATGTGACATCTTATTATTGTCATACTATTTTCTAATTATATTTATTAT
Source organism: Torreya grandis (assembly GCA_037957365.1). NCBI lineage: Eukaryota > Viridiplantae > Streptophyta > Pinopsida > Cupressales > Taxaceae > Torreya > Torreya grandis. Next base: position 66,422 of record JARHVA010010745.1, on the reverse strand, counting down.
ATTAATGTTTAATATTTATCATATATTAACCAATCATATCATGACATGTAAGATTTAAAAATATGAGTAGCGACATTGTAAAATACACTTATTGTCACTATGTAAAAGTATTGGACAATACTTTTCATTTTCCATGTGCCCAATGCCAAATATACTTATCATTATTCTTAATAATCTTGTGTGGAATAAACAACCACTCATTATACACTATATAATAACATATGGAATTGTTACTCATATCATAAATTTATAAGTCATTATTCTAATCTCAATGTGTAGAATGGGCATATGCCCGTTCTACCTAAGATATCAAAATAGGCCCGTATTGCTCATATTAGTCTTCTAGACTCATGTAGAATGGGCATGTTCTTGTAAAATTAAAGATGTTTACCACATGCATTAATCAAAATTTCTAAAGTTCACACTTTATGTACCAATATATTCTTAGAAATAAGTAATCACTTTGTAGCCACATTGATGCACTTTAAATCATTTAGCTATAATATATTTATTAATTAATAATGTGTAGGGAATCTATCAATCTGAAGGAGATATATCTATATATTATAACTTTATTGATCTATTTTTGATAGTCATTAAATAATATGGATACACTGTTTCACCTTCCTCTCTTTTATAAGGTTTCAAACACTAGAACCTTGACTTTTTATCCATTTACACATCCATCAATGGATTGAATGCTTATATAAATCAATTTTTAATAATTTTATGTTGTATGTGAAAACGTGTGATCACCTAGATATGTTATAAATTGTTACAAACCCTCAAGTTGTATTTAGAAAAAGTAGTAATTTTTTGAAATAACTTACTCAAGATATAATCCAAAGAATAAAACAATATAATATACATAATATTAAAACTAATAACTGTAGTACTTATAATTAAAATTAATTCTATACAACTCTAAATAAAGTAAATACAATAAAACATAGTTATGTTTTGTATCATAATACAACTATTGTTCTAATATAATAATATATAATATAAGTAAGTTTCCTTTAGGCAAGCAACCTAATACAATAAATGGATAACAAGCTCTCTAGAGTTTTAGTTGATTCAACTCATGTATCACTGATAACCACAAGTGTCATCTTTAGGAAAGTACTGTATCGGGGAGGAAGAGCATCATTCTCAGGAACATTTTGACTCCAACCAAAAACCAATAATCTAGACACAATCTCATATTCAAGAAATGGCCCTCTTCATAAATAGGTAGATAGAATGATGCAAAATCTAGTGAGATGTGGTAGTACCCTATATGCTTGTAATATTTACTACTACATGATATGTATCATACATAAAATAAGTTTCAAAAATGATATCATACAACATGAAAATCAAATAAATAAAATGACAATGTACATCTAACATTACTTTGGTCAAAGTTTACAAATAACATAAGATCACTAAATCAATCAATTTCATCACACACCTCTTGATCAGACTATCTATTGGTGGTACTATGTAGGCTAGTGGGATTCATCTAAATACCTATTATAATCATAATTACATTTATAAAATATATATAACATAGTATATAACTCAAAGATTCATACATATTTTCTCTTGTACTAGGATCAGAACAATCTTAAACATTCATGTTTTTCATCAATGTATAATAAATGTGAATATGTGTTGACAAAATAAAACTAACACTTTAACGATAATACTTTTCTAAATAATATCATAATCTAAAACATGATAATATTGCTTATAAACATTAGAAGATAACATAGTCATAAACAACTCATTTCATCTGGGTATGTTTTATACATAACCCAATAAACTCTAGATTTTTAAATATTTTAAAAAGATTCATATGACTACACTTTATGATATTCCATAATATCATTATCTAGTGTTTTATCGTGCAACTACTAATTTCCCCATAATTAGTCATACTAAGTAGTCATAAATACATATAACCATATGTTTTTAATCAAGAAAGAACAAATAATAAAATAAGTCATACAAACACATAAAAGTATAACCTAATCATCCATTTACACTCAAAAGGTTTTATGCATTTATAAAATATATCCTACTAACTACTAAAAAACCATATTGATCAAAAACTATTTAACACATACATTAAATCAATCAATGTAAGTGAGATTCTAGGCATGAAACAATAGTATGTACATCTAGGCATATTTTTATAAGATGAAGCATTATATGATATCCCATACTACCATATCTCATTGTGCCTAAATTTCCATATTCAAAATGAACAATCAATCTTACACTATAATTATTAAACCAATAAATAAGGGTTATACCATCCGGGTATACCCTAGATTAAATTACACAATATTAATCAAATAAAAACATATCGCTAGACACATATTCTAATGCACTATATTATGGTATACCACTCTAATTAATTTTACATAAAAATACTCTTACAAAATAATATGCACACGAGTTTCATATTTACATAACACTATAGAAATTGACCCTTCTGACATGTTTTCATAATACTACTATACTACAGATAAACTATTTGCCTCTACTATATCACTAACAATTGTCATAACCTTGGGTAATGGTAAATCAAATTATACCTTGTAAGAACACAACTTAATCATTAATTTTAATTCCAATAATGCCTATGAATCTAGTACGTGCTAACAATACAACAACATAAAGATAAAATGTATATTTGCATACAAGATCATACCATTCAGGTATGCTCTATATAAAGACTATATATGCATGCATGTCGCAAGTAACTATCACTTATTTAATCATATTTTGGAATTCATTAAAAAATTCCTAATAGTATTATTGGCAACTAATTATATAAATGTACAAAATACATGCATCAATTCTTTGAGTGGCATGAAATAAATTCCAAACACAAATTAATTCATAAGAATAACCATACTTCCAATTTAATATTATATTTGTTTCATCAAGTTCTCTCATCAACTTGTTGATTTACTATTCTACCAAAATTATACTATCAATATGATAATTAATCTATAAATCAATTTCTTTTTCACATTTTCATGTATCTTAGCTTACTCTTTTTGTAAAGATGTGTATTTTAATACTCGATTTACTTATAAGGAAACCATTTGTATGAAAGTATTCAACATGATTTCTAATATAAATAGGGTAAAAATACAATAGATAAGTTTAGAACTATTCCTTATCTCTACAACTAATATTAACCTTCTAGCTCACTAATTTAAAGCTAAGACTAACTTCTACTTTTCAATTTAATAGTTTATTTAAAATCGAATGGCATCTAAATAATCCATTTAGACATTGGTCAATGAGTTTTTTAAAACATAGATAAACTAGATTAAAACATTGCCAAACACAAATAAGATGCAACCAATCATAAATAACTCAATCAATAAAGAATAACTCAATCAATCAACAATACATGTAGCGCTTTATATTTTAGACTCAATATTTTAATATTTGAATCAATATTTTTATTATATACATAGAAATTTCCAAGGTTAACATGGCATTCAATAAAAATGACTTCTATAAATTTTATTGACTTCTACAATTTGAAAATTATCTTCTACATTTTATCTTAACTTCAGTAATTATCCTAACTTCAATGATTATCTTAATTTTAGTGATTATCTTAACTTCAGTGATTATCTTAACTTCAGTGATTATTTTAATTTTAGTGATTATCTTAACTTTAATGATTATCCTAACTTTAGCAATTACCCTAACTTCATTGATTATCTTGACTTCAATGATTATCTTAACTACAAAGATTATCCCAACTTCATTTGTTATCTTAAATTCAATGATTTAGAAATTTTGACTTGGTGTTCCAAGTTTTTGACTCGATCATTTTATAATATCGTAGCATCTTGATTTGACTATAAAATGCATGCTTCAAGGTCCGGGCTTGTTACTTCAATGCTTGGCATTTTATATCATTTTCTCTTTATCTCTATTCAAATATTTGGAGTTCTTATCCATAAGTTTCAGCTTTGTAATAGAGGTTTATATATATATATATATATATATATATATATATATATATATATATATAGACACACACACACACACACACACACACACACACACACACACACACACACACACACACACTACTCAATAGTTTCAAATATATATTAGTCAAGTAAAAACTATAATTTAGTGACTTATATAAAATCCTATCCATTAATAAAAAACAAAGCAATTTCCCTTTAGACTCTTCGCTTTAGAATAAGACATTGCCAATTAAATAACATGTTGCCAAATAGAATATAGGATACAAACCACTAAAATTTAAGAATTCACCCAAAAAACTGAAGACACACACTTCTACATTGCTATTTTGGGTCTATTAATATCAATGTAGCAATACAAGGGAGATGCTAACTTGGCATAACAAAATCAGCTCAAGTAAATTCAATGTTGACCAAAAATGCTTATACTAAATAAATTCAATGCAGCTCTATTAAAATAGATGCTGCCAATTAATAAATATGGCTTATATAATATGCAGTCTTATATAGAGATAAATATTTTTATTTAATATTAAAACATAGGTTATACCCACATCATACAAGGTTATAAAATTCTATCTCAGTCTTATTTAACTTCTACGTAAGTCACAAAATTCAATGCATGCTATGATGAATAAAACATAGTCACCTAAAATAATATGCAAGATTTTAAATGAAATATATGCATATATTTTTCACCTCTTTCACATAAAAAAAAAATTATGAATCCAACCTGGATATTCTATTCATGATTTCCCCTCTTTTCCTTACAACTCCATCCAAATTTTATTTCTTTCTCTCTATCTTTGTGTGTTTTTAATTCATTAAAATATTCTTTTATTTATAAATTTCACTCTCATTCTAATTTTTGTGCTCCTCCTTTGTATGAAAACTCTCTATTTTTATTTATCCCATGTATGTCAATCTTTTTTTTGTGTTCTCTCGATATTCGCTTAAGTTGACTTAATAATTTAGAATATCATTTTTCTATTTTTAAGTAATTTCCTTTATGCAAATTCTAGATTAATTTTTAAATTCCATTTAACTCAAATTTCATGTAATTTTTAAAACAATTTTAAATAATTATTTAGCTAAAAGATAAATTAATCATTAATTACTTATTATTTATAAGGTAATTATTTTCATAATAATAATATCTATTAGCACTAATATTTATTTTATGGATTTAAATTCAAAATCAAGTCATTTATAATAAAGAGATCTAATGCATATGAAAACTAAATACACACATATAATTATAATCACTAATAATACATACTAACATTTTTACACAAATAACATTTAAAATATACTATGCATGTGTGTATGGTCACTAGGAATTTCCACTAATATTTTTTCAATCATTCCATCTAGTCAATCCTCTTTAATAATGCTCTCCCTCATAAAGCTTTAAGAGTGAGACCTATTCTACATCCATCTCTCAAAAAGTAGGTAGTTAGTCAAAGCCATCATAAATATCATGAATGATGCAAAAACTAATAAATACATATCCATAATGTACATAATATAAAATACAACTGTCATAAGATGTATTCTAATCAATAATATCACTGCCCCATTTTAGTATATGTTATAATGCTCAAATTGAAATAATAGTAATCAGATATTAACCATAATAATCAATATATTAAAGTTTTATAAGTCATAAGGTAAAATCAAGATGTAACATCCCCTTCCTTAAAATTGGTCATCATCTTAGTGACTTTTATTCAAGAAAAAATTATGAATAATAAATAGAGTTTAACAACATAAAAACATAGTACAACGTATCAAATCATGCTAACCAATACAAAATTTACCTAAAGAACTCATCATAATTTTTCTCAATTGACAATTTTCTTAGAGTATTGGTCCCACAAGATGCTACTCGATGACGTTTCCTATTATTCAAATAAGTTTCATGCAATGTCAGTTTATGCTGATTTGTTCTATCATGACTACCCCATGGTCTAGAACTAAAGGAAAAGTCAAATAACAACTTGGTAAAATTTTCACTACTAACTCAAGAACCCATGATATCATCACAAAATTTTAAATAAATGATAATATGATTGAATTTTACAAGCTTTACCTATCAAATACATGATTCGATAAGTCCATCAATCGAATCAAACTCAGTAATAACTAAGTCAACATGAGGCTAAGTAAGATATTGGCCTATCACTCAGAACTCACATTCCTTACTCTTCACTCTTCCCTTATGTCTCCATGACATGATGATCTCCTAAATGTGCGTAAGTTTCTCAAATCTATTCTTATAGATCATAAAAAGTAATACTATAAGCCAAATGATTTCATATGTACTATTATACATATAAGATAAATCATACAATCATTTTGATATTACATTATATTGTCACTAATCAAATATAACTAGTATCATGTTCTACATTTTAACCTAAAGTATTATATTCATAATAAAAAGGAAATAATATAAAAATTAGCATAAAATACAAAGGTCAAGGATCATACCATCCTTACAACCTTATAAGAGAGACAATGTCTCCTTGCTTTCATGACTAGCACATAACAAGTTAAAAAAATTATATAAGCCCTTTAGACTAATAAGATGTTATGCACATATTATACATTACTTTCTCCCAAATAAAGTTACATATATAACTCTTCAAAATGACATGCTTAAAAAGAGGATAATATCATTGTAAACAAAATGTACATAATAACATAATAGTTATAATCAACTAGAATTAATATAAATTCAATGTTAGCCTATCCTTGTGGTCGAGTTTATAAGCTAGAAAAAAATTATGATTAAACAATCACAAATAGAAAATAGAGAAACAAAATCTCATAAATAAAAATTCTTACATACCTTCATATGGTAGAAAGAAACATCGCAACCCAAGTTAGCAAATCATCATTCACTTACCAACTTGTATGTGTAGTATTGTAATGTACTTCCACAACCATAAGGAAAATAATAAACATAAAGACACATCAATCCATCCAATTCTATTTATTCTATCAACACGATGTAAAAAAAAACTTATCCCACTAACTTAAGGGAATAAAAATTAAAACAATAATTCAGAGACAAGTTTCCACCGATGAAAACTCTAAATCAACATCTTGAAAATATGAATCTTTTCAGTAACTTAAAATGATGTAAGAAGAGATTGAAAATATAACAACACACCTATATCCAAACTATGAGATATAACACTTCTTTTAAAGTTTATATAAATACAAAGATGCTAATCTATATAAGAAACTCCTTACACTAAATAATATCAAATAAGATATCTGCATTCAACCACACAAACATTTCCACCATACTAGTGGTGCCAATCTAGAATGGTCTTAAAGGATTCCCACTCATAGGATTTGTGTGTATAAGACACAAATCTAAAACATATAAACCAAAGTGAGTACCATTCCATGATTTTTAAAACACTAACAATACACAAACACAAATGGTGAAAGTAATTCAATTACCAAAAATAGGTAATCATAATCAATGTGCTTAATAACAAAAATAAAGAATATAATAGGGAACTTATGTCAATAACTCATGAACTAACCTATGCACACTCCTAACCATATACCTTATAAAACCATCAACAATGAGACACTTGATAAAACTATCCTCTAATAAATTTAAGGGAGTATGAATAATCTAAGGGTACATACTCAATGAACCATACATATATTCTCAATTATCCTTTTGATAAGTAGAAGGATACAAAAATATGAATAGACTCATTAGGTTCTAGACTTTTATCCACAGCTCTGATACCACATGTTACAACCCTTCCAGTTCTATTTATAAGAACCAGTAATTCTTTTTAAAATAATTTACTTAACATAAAATCCATAGAATAGAATAATACAATATACATCAAACTATAACTATGAATAATAGTTTTTCTAATTCAAATACTACATACAAAATTAATCTTATACAACTTCAAAGAAAGTAAATATAATAGGACATAGATATGGCTTGTCTCATAATATAACAACTATTCTTCAATTATAATAATATTTAATACAATTACATTTCCTTCAAGCACTCAACCTAATACAATAAATAGATAACAAGCTCTTCAGAGCTTGAGTCATTCAAACTCGTGTATCATTAATAATCTCAAGTGTCATCTCCAGTCAATTACTATAGTGGGGAGGGAGAGAATCATCAAAGCACTTTTTCACTCTAACAATGAACAAACAATCCCCTGAAAAATCCCTTATTTAGGGAATGGCCCTCCCTTCACAGATTGGTAGATAGAACAGTACAAGAATCTAGTGAGATGTGATATTACCCTATGTGCTTGTAATATTTATTACTACATGATGTGTATCATAAATAAAATATGTTTCAAACATGGTATCTCATAACATGTAAATCAAACATATGAAATGAAAATGTATATCTAACATTATTTTGGCTAATGTTTTCAAATAACATACGATCACTAGATCAGTCAATTCTATCACACACCACTTGATCAGACTATCTATTGGTGGTACAACCTAAGCTGGTATAATCCATCTAACTACCTCTTATAATTATCAATATATTTCTAAAATTTATATAACATAGTATATAACTTAATGATTCACACAGATTTTCTCCTATACTAGGATTAGAACAATCTTAAACATTCATTTGTTTCATCAATGTATAATGAATGTGAATACGTGATAATAATAAAAAATACTTTGACAAAAATACTTTTACAAATAATATCATAATCTAAAATGTGTTAATGTTTCCTATAAAGATTAGAAGATAACACGATAATAAACAACTCATTCCATCTGGGTATGTTTTATGCATATCCCAATAAACAATAAATTTCTGACTATTAGAAAAAGATCCATACAACTACACTTTATGATATTCCGTAATGTCATTGTCAAGTGTTCT
>JARHVA010010745.1:27500-52500 GCA_037957365.1 Torreya grandis | reverse complement strand
ATCCTAAACTTTAAATATTTTCTTAGTATTTTACTCTTGATAATCCTCTCCTCTTGACATCATCAACCTAGATGGTGTTTTTTAAACAAATATCATCAACTTAGTGTGATAAAACCTCATAACTTATAGTGATGCATCGTTACTAGCACATCTCCCATGAACTTAAGTATATTAATGCTAGTAAATAAAAAATATTCAAAAAATATTTTGATTATTTATTTCAACATTAATAATAATAAATTATTATCTCTACATAATTATGAAAATTAATATTATAAATAAAATATTAATCTTACAATCATATTTAGTAAACAGTATGGTTGTCTTGTTAATTAGTCAATAGTAAAAAATGTTGAATAGAAGCAAGGCTAAAAGGATTGAATATAACTTGGTCAAATAAAAGCAATGAATGTCAATATGTATGTCATATTAAAAAATTAAGGCACAAATTCAAAGCCAATTTATTGGATCTTGCTTTGGAAAAAAATTAAAAATACCTAAATCCTAGGTCAAGATGATATCACATTAATTTATGACTTTCAATAGTTTCAACTTAGTATTCATTATGATGTTCAAGTAGCGTAAGGTATGATTCAATTACCTCATGTCCATTTTTAGGAATCCTAATTGATCCAAATTTTCATTTTTCATTTATTGTTCATGCCCAGATGATGCTATCCATATCAATGTATTTTTTGATTTCATCTAATTTGATCCATATTTTCTTATATGTCAAATAATCATGATACAATGCTTCACCAACTTATCTCCTTGAGAGTTTCCAATATTGAATCCTCATCTTTTAAGCCATATTTTCACCTTCTAGATTAAGTTAAATATCTACATCTTCCCTTCCCATCCATATCTTCTCATTTTCATTTATTGTTCATATTAGAAGTATCTATCCCACATACACATCCACCAATGGATTAAATGTTTCTTTAGTTATTCCATAGATAGGCCCAACATAAACATCATTATTAATTGGGATATCTTCATTAATGTATTATTCTTTGTTGGAATAAATAGATCCTACTATTTGGTCATATGTGTCATTCTCTTGTACTATTTATGGCCAAAATCAAATATTTAACACCGTGTTACAATTGACAAATGGTTTATGTAAAGAAAATAAAACATTTTCCAAGTTTGTTATCTTTAGAAGCCAATATCATCAACCTCCACTTGTTAAATTTTTTCCCTAATGTTTAATATATACTTTTATTCCCTTTTTTAGATCTTCCATTTCTTTTATTTCTTTGAAAGGTGCTAAACGAGGCTTCCCTTCTGACAAGTTTAGTTTACCATTATCATTTGTACACAAGATTGGGATTGGATGAGACCATTCAAGGTCTTTTATTATTTCTTTATATTTTATCACTAGTATGTCATCCACAACATGGAATCTGAATATCTTAGGTTTGATAATACCCACTATCTTATGGATTCCATCCAACAAGTTTTCCTAAATGAAGGATTTAAAGTCATGTCCTTCCTCACTAAGGTAAGGAGTGAATATACTTGATCCCTCTTGGCATGTGTTGTAGCTATCTATGATATGTGAAAAATAAAATGTGTCTAGTTTTCATAATGATTCTATTAATTTTTGAAAAGTCCCATTTACATCCTCATCGGTGTGTCCTTTTGAGAGGAAGCTTACATACACAATTTTGAATATCCTTATTGCTGTCAAAATTTATGCAAATTCAAATAAGGTGAATTTTTATTGTCACTCAAAGAATTATCCAATTTTAATTAGAAGATTATTGGTTATTTTTTAATGAATTATTTATATGAGCAACATTATTAATTACTTCAGCATGGACAAATTTTTCCTTGTACCCTTTACATTTATCATACACTTCATTTTGCAATAGTGCATCATGAAATGGTTGTTTGGATGATTCACAAGTGTATAATAAATCCCAATACTCATAAATGATAGGTTTTTTTAGCTTCTTGAGACACAAATCCAATGATGTGACTATTTAGTTTGATCCATGTTTAATAAATGGTAGGCTAAAGTGGATAAAACCCCTAGTATTATGTTCATGTTTGAGGTTTGAACATACCAATCAAATTAAAAAGGAGTTTCATAACATTACTTATTGACTTTGATTTTTTACTCATCCTTGGTATGGAAGTTTTCATTTTGTCCATTTTATCATGCACAATTCTCAAGAATTTATGAGGTTATTCCTTTGATTGTAATATGTGGGAGTAGTAATGTGCATGATAACTTTGTATGTATTCATTGTGCCATGGTCCTTCCTCTTCATGTTTTGATATTGATTCTAAGCATGTGATGGATATACATTTGTTTTATATGTTTGTACACTCATCAAACTTGGTGAATTTTTTTATTTACAATCAAAACATGTTGAATTTTTTTTGTCATTATCTTGTTGAAAATTGGCTGCAACACTAGTGGAAGTTTCAACAATTAAATCTCCTCATTATACTTATTCTACATCAAATTATGGATATATAATGTCAGAATCAACATTTGAGTAACTTTAATTCCATCATGTCCTACACAATGATTTAAATTCAGATAAATATCTGAATTTATCTCGACCATTCTTTATATACATGTAACTATTACGATGGTATCTAACCTTTAGTTTTCTTTCCTAGTGTTACCATTTATTTCACACATGTGACCATTTATCTAGTCTGATTTATGACTATAGAAGGTTTTCCTTGAGTATACATAAGCTTTGTGCCATGTATTTTTATAGACATCCATCCCATTTTATTTCATTTTATGCACCTACATAGATTTGTTGCCCACATTAAAGATGACATTTTTGGTAATGCATCTAACACAAAATTTTAATTTCATTCATGGCTCTAGTTTTATGCCATATAAATGTGACTAAAACTAGGGGAAATTTTTTTAGATAGTCATATTTACAAAAATGATTTTCATATTTTCCACTTTGTCCAAAAAAATTGATCATTTTCTATCCTCATCAACATTTTGATTTGACAAACTATGTAGAGAGGCATTCAATATTTGATATTTTTGAACATTGTAAGGTCTTTTGATCAATTTTTTGGAATTATTGTAATTGATGACATCAAAATAAATTATATAAACCATTTTTCATTGATGCTATTCTAATGCATCCCACATTTCCCATCAACCTGATTTGGGACTTGTTTGAATTTCACGTCTAGAGGAGAACCATTTATGTCGGCTAATTGCCTAGCAGGACATTGGATGAGATATATTTTAGATATGGATCATACTTTACAAGGATGGATGAGTAATCTATCAATATGAACACCAAATTTTTTTGCATCCAATCCATTAAATTATACCATGTATCCTTCAAGTACATTTGTCATTGTTCTCTCTCCAATATAATTTCTTGTAGATGACTACAAATGGATTTATTTGGAAATAAATACCCTAAACTTCAAATTGTGTTCATCAATACATACAAGTTACAAGCCATAAAATGGAGCACAACCTTTATTGACCATAAGGATGCTTCTTATTTCATTAAAAACCAAATCTTTTATTGGCCAAGCTATTAATTTATCAGGTTGTAATAAGTTTAAAGAATCAAAACATAAATTTACCACATTTTCAAGAATTAAAATAAACATCAAGGATCCTAATATCTCTTCATTATTTTTATTATCTTTTATAACATAAGTTATAAAACCTTGGTCTATGTCTTTATCTCAACTAGAACATTTGTATTTGAGAATGACATTATTTGCGACAAAATCAATTCTATATTTAGGCCCTATATAATTGATTGTGTTTCACTATCATCATTGAAATGTCCCTCTTCCATGGCACTATAATTTTTTGAGTCATTAAAATGTAATCAGTGCAAATTGTGGGGATGGATGGATCTACATGCTTTGACAAATCACTCTCTTCATATGGAATGAATTATATTTTTTTCTCAACATCTACCAAGGTTAAAAATCCATAAACTAAATAAGTTAATTATATTTTTCAATCCAACACTATTGCAACACTAATAGCAACAACTCCTCTTCCCATGTATTTGCAATGTAGTTTCCTTCTACTTGGATACACTCTAGCATCTACAATTATAGTTCCTTTTTAAAAAAAATCCACATGAATAACCACTCAAAATTCAAGAGACATTGATGCTATAGTACAAATAATAAAAGTGAGATCAAATTAAATAACTATAAAACCCTATCAAGTATAAAAATTAAACATAAATGTGAGATGAAAGCAAAAATATATAATAATTATTAAATATAATTTGAGTCTCATCTATAAAATATCTATTTATTTCTAAGAATAAATCTATATTATATAAAAATAAGAACATCTGAGCAAGTTGATATGCAAAAAAACAATATAATCCAAATATGATTTCATATTACTATCATGAAAATAATGGGACATTATCATCATTAATTATCAATACCTATATTACAAAAAATGAGTAAAATATTTATTTATAATAAAAAAATTATTGATAAATTGAGAAAATAAATGATGCCAAAAGGATCCTAAAAGTTTTTAAAAGTCTCAATGTCACATATTTATAGATAATGTAACAAAGGGTCGGATATCATAGCCAATATTGATGTTTTTGACCCCTCTTTTAATCAAAGATAGAATCTACATTATGCCACAAAATGACACTCATTTCAAATTATGTGGAAAGATTCACAACCCTTAGGAAAGGAAAGTAATCCAATGATGGCATATATTTAATGAAAATCCTCACAACCCATGAAATCTTATTCAATTATTTCATTACTTAGTATAAGGAAATGAAACCAAGCTCAAAGTGTGGTAGGAAAGGACCTAGCTTCAATAGTCACAATAGATTTATAAAAAAAATGAACTCAAGCTTAAGTTAATTTATATTAAGTCCATGAGAAGGAAGAAATAGGCAACCATGGAAGGTGACTGTGACAAATTCAAACCTATTTCTTAAACCAAAGCTAAGGAAGACCTACTAGTGTGGAACAAACTACGAATACAAGAATAACATTTGATTCGACATGTCTACATGGGGAATTACCTCATTAAAAAACCATTTATGAGAACATGGTGTACGTAAGAAGGTATTAGGTAGGACTATATTTGAGCAATGATCTGTTTTACGTAATATAAAAAATTATACTAGATTCTTAATTGATAATATTCTTAATATGTTAGACTTGTGTAGAATATGCATGTTCCAATTCTCCACAGCGATACATGAATTTTATCAATTAAGAATCTAGTTCAAAGTTCCATAGAATAAAATTATGAAACAACTTAACTTTTCATGACAATGTCACATCTTGATCTTGTACTTTTTCCACAAGTTTTGACAACAAACAAATTTATAGAAGGGGCATATAACACCACCATAGTTTGTAAAGTCTCAAATCAATTTTAATTACCATTTGTAATATATTAGATTTTCAAGATTGATTATTTTTAGCTCTTATGCAATTTTGATTATCTAATATGAATGTTATAATAATGGCATCCCCATCTCAATTTAAAACTCCATCTTAGTTGACTATTAAAATAATGAGATTATGCTGAAAAGAGTAGACTCTTTTATTGAAACTCAATTATGTTTAATCACTCAATCACATAAAATAATACTACATTGGTAGATATCAATTAGTATTCATGTCCAATTTGAAAAAAAATCTTATTCCACATCAGATCATGCTAAGAATTAGAGTTGAAGGTAAGATTATAATAAATATAATGTTTTCTCTTATGATTCTTCCTTTGAATATTAAAAATATAATTACCATTTTAAGGGAAATGTTGAATACAAAAATTTAAGACAAGCTTAAATGGATTGGTTATGTCCACCCCGACCTAGGTTTAAATCTCTTGTGGTATGTGAGGCTGATTATACTCGTTGGTGACATCAGTTGTGTAAGTAAGATTGGTGATGTTAATGATGTTGGTGGTGTTCAAGATTTTGAGTATGTAAGGGGGATATGGGCCTTATGTTTATGTTTAAAACTAATTTATAGCTCAAATCACAATATTTCCCATTTCATTTTATATCTCTAGATTTTTTAAAACTATTTACCCATATCTAATAAAATGAAAAACCTTCTAGCGAGGGTTCCAATTTTGAAATAATTTGAAGGGATTCAATGTAAGAGTTAAATTTGATGGGCATTCTTACCTATACTATGAAATAATATTATGATGAATATTCATTCAATATTACACTTCAAGAATTACAAAAATCATTTTTAAAGAAGTGCCTGATGCGACTTTAGTATATGTTATTTAAAGATATTTATCTTATAAAAATAGTTTTTTGAAATATATGATGCGACTTTAGTATCTGTGATTTACAAATATTTATTTTATGGAAACAATGTTTTTGTAATTAAAACATCTTAGAAAGTAAAAACTAAGATGTATTAGACTATTTGAGGAGGGGCTTAGAAATATTAAATTGACATTATGTTGATTGATCTAGCTTAATTGCATTAAAAACAAAATATAATAGATCATAAAAAAAACAAGTGACACTAAAAAATAACATAATTAATATATCATAAAAAGTTAGTATTACATAAAATAAGTTGATCACAATCTTATAATAATATTCATTACATTGGTTCATAAATATTTATAAAAAACATTCATCTATTTATTCTATTTGACAAGGCTCACTCCTTGTGTCATGTTGATACCAGTGATATAGATAAGAAAATCACTTCCTTAACATTTTAATTAAAAATGTAGAGGGAAACATTACCGAGAAAAAAATCTAAGGGACTTTACATGAGCTTAATGTGAGTTTGGGCTATAGAAAAGCCCAAAATGATGAGTTTTTTTTGGTGAATGATTATTCAAGGCTAAGGTTCCTTTACGTACCCATGTGCACAGTTGTTCAAGATTTCTTTTACTAAATTTTAAGCATGGAAGATCATTTACAAGATTGATCCTAGCAATACAAAACTCTTAATTAAATGAATTATAGTTACTTGATTAATCCTGTAATTAATGTATAGCATAAGTAATTAGGCATGTGTGGTTACTTTTTCCATTTGACCATTAACATCTTCATTGAAACTTTGAAATGAATATTTGTGCATAAGCAATATTCTTGGTGGCTTATTTTGATGATTAAGAGTTTTGTAGAATTAATATTCTTGGTAGTAGTATATTAAGTAGTTTTTCATTTGATAGTAGCTAAACCAAGTTGTAAGTTGACCTTGGATATCCACATTCACATGGAACATAAGTAGCCTTAAACTGTATTAATATTTTTCAAGAGCGTCAATATACTAAATTCCATCCCATCTTAAAAGATCTAAAAATTATATTAACATCTAAATATGAATAGATATGCATTCAAATATAGAATTATTACTGTATTTTCAACAAATTATTTTCAAGCTTTTTTTTTAGAACCATGATATGTGAGGATCTGTATTGCACTTTATTTTAATATAACATTGTTATAATTATTTCTAATCACTTATTTAGAACTAATTATTTTGATTTTGCATCCCATAGATTGATTTTAGTCTCATGGACGTATCTTTCTTCAATTCAATATTAAAACTACATATAATACATCTTCTTACACCATCGTATTGTATGCTTAGGGTTTGTCTCCCATGTTTTAATCAGCCTTTTGTATACGTCCTTTTAAATTACAAAGATTTGGCATGGGTGTGCATCATGAGGGTTTTCATATTTTCTCACTATTTTATGATACTCCCTAATTTTTGTACAAGTGAGGGCCCATTCATCCCCAACATATATATAAAAATTGAAAGAAAAAATAATATTAAAATTCTAAAAAGGTCACAAATACATTTGGTGGCACAAAGCATTATCGATATAGTGTAATATGTCTATAAAATCCATGTTTCAAGAAATGCAAAATTAGATCCATGTTTTTCATTAAAATGACATGAAATAATTACATGGTGGTGATGAGGTTTTATACGTCCTTTTACCCATCATGCAAGATAGAAATGAAAACTAACAACAATAATTGTAATAGCCCCTATTTTACTATTATTACAGTAGAACAAAATAATCTATACACTAAAAATAATTAAGTAATGGTTAAACAAATATTTAGTAAAGTATTATATCTATTAGATGCCTTTATTTTATAGTAATCTTTCCTCATCAAGACTCACCCATTTATACTCTAGCATTTTATTTTGTGTCAACGTGTTTAGATTTTATTTTAATTACTTAAACAATATTGGTAAAAAAAAATTATATTAATATTTATAATTATAGTAAAAGTTTGATTTTAGATTTTATTTCAATTAATTTTAAAATTTTTTATAAAAAATAATTTTATTAATATGTTTTTTTGGATAAGAAGGGTTGGAGGGTCCCTCGCCCTTTTTATTATATGAAAAAGTGACAATAAAAAGTTCATTATAAGTTATGGAATAAAATGAAAATATAAATACCAAGTGGCATTCAATTAAAATGAAGGGCTGAAACCCAAAACACAACAAAAAAAATGAATATCAAAATGTATGCAAAATATCACCCAAGGAAAAACCACCTCAAAAAACACCAAGGGAAAACAACCATTAAGAAATGAAATCTAAGTTCCGCTATCACCATCATCACCCCCAAAAATTACAATAACACCACCACCCATGAAAACATCGTTGCCTCCACCATCCATATCCACTTCACCATCACCCATTGCCATTACCTCTCCACCACCCACTTTACCACCAATACCCTCATTAGGGACTCTAGCTAGAACATAGGTTCTTAAATCCACATCTCAGTCAACCACCAATGTGTCAACATCCAAATCTTGGGATGAGATATGTTTCCACATCCTCTTTGTTATTCTCCCTAGATTCTCTTCCAATCATGCCTCCAGACTAGGATCTACCCTCATACCTATCAATTGAGCTTGCATGTACACCAAGGCAACCTTTCTTCAAGTGATGGTCCTAGACCCCACCCCAACATGAATTGGATAAGGGAGAGGGTTTTCATCCCTATAATTCCTTCAGATGATATTAGTCACCATATTTGAGCATGAGGAGAATTTCACTTTAAAATATCTCACAACTGATGCCACAAGAGAATGCAAGGTTGCCACATCCAGCAGTGGTATACAGCTTCCAGGGGGGGCCAAATTTTGAAATTAAACTTGAAATAAATAAATATGAGATAATATGTTGTCATCCATATCTGCTAAATCTTTGAAGGATCTAAAGTGTACTAGCCCTGAGCTAACTAGCCTAAGAAATGAAATAAGGCCACACTCTTATAGGGAGAAACACTTAATAGCTATCTTTAGACCAATCCATAATCACTCATAGACTAGCCATAGTGAAATAAACAAGGTCAATCACTTATCCATAGATAACTATGGAGAGTTAACTACAAATGCCAATGCACTAGGAGCTTACCTTAATGCTACAATTGGTCTCCAAGAATATGAGGCCAAAGACTTCTTTGATAGCATGAAATATTTCATCCCTCTATATGATGAAAAACCAATTAAATGTAGATTTTATCACCTTACCATAAAATTCCACATCCCATTTGATATCCATGAGGCAAAGGGAGGGATCTATAGGTCTAACTTACAACATGATATCCATGTTGATCAAGTGGTTAACTATCTCAAATCAAGAATAAGGTTTCCAAATTCCATGCCTAACCATGCGTAATAACACCCATTGTAACCTTGAATTGAGATAAGGTACATGTTTCATAATGGCCAAGGATGGTATGGTAATTCCCACACTTCAACTGTGTACCTCTAATGATTGTTTCATCCTCCTAAAAGATTCAAGCATAGGATAAGAAAGACCAAGAAGCCCATAGAAAGCCTCCAAATTTAGCTATTCTAATGAATCCAATTTTTTAAAAATGTTATGTTGTAATATATTTAAGATGAGTGCTCCCCAAAAATTTCTGGTATCTCATCCAAAATAGTAAAACGCTAAAATTGTAGCTTCACTAGATTATAATTTAACTAAACATGAGATATTTCTAAAGTTAAAATAATATAAATTTGACTATGAAGATAACAAATAGAAAATCCTTAAATATCATATTTCATCCCATTCAGCATTAAAATAAATCACCATATTTCACCATTAAAAAGTTTTAATAGGTTCATATATCCATCCAATTTAACCCCTACCTCTAATCTTAAAGAATCCACACTTCATTAGTTGTAGGATACTACACCATAATAACAACGATTATCTTTTGAATTAAATATTGATTATGATCAACATACTTGATATTTTAATAATTCATGTTCTTGCCTTCTAAATTCACTATGAGGGGAATGAAAATTAAATTTCATTGAAACAATTTAATTATCAATTTATTTATATACATTTTGTACTTATTTTTATCATGATCATAAAGCATTGAATTTTTTGACTATGGCCTAATTTTTTATCTTATAGATAAATGGTGATGAATTTTTGAAAGAGACTAGAAAAATAAATTGGGAACTTACCACATAGAGTCAATGCCATCTTTGAGTGATTTTATCTATGTTCTTCTGTATGTACCCTATTTAACACAATAAACATAAAATATGAAGTAAGAATAACTAAATAAAAAGTTTTTAATGATTGTAAAATCAAAAGGGAGGTCGGGTAAGGATGAAAACTAATAAATTTTGGGATAAACACTTATGTAAAATTCAGTAAGTATTATGTTAGTAAATATTTTTCAATCAAAGAAAAGTAAATATATTTTACAAATTAAATCTAGATTTTTTTAAAATATAATAAATTTATATAATAGTATTTGAAAACATTTTGTTTGGAAAAAAATTAAGTACCCAACATGAGAATTGACTATAAAAATATCCATTACATTACTAATCTATTATATCTGTAATAGTATGGGCTATAATCTTCAAGGATTTCTAGAAAGAAAAGGGATGTGACTTGTGGATGCGGTAAAAAAATTGACATCCTTATATTTATATTATGAGTGGAAAATAAATCCAAATTTATTTATGCATTAAAAATTTACAAGGTTCATATCCTAATAAAAGAAACATAAATATATTTCCCTGTGCAGACCACACTCCTTTAAAGTTTCTTATTTGCACCCAAAACACTAATATAATGTTAATGGTGTGGCACTTTTGTATGTTCTCTTCCAATATGTTGGATTTTTTAGATTAAAAAAAACCACATTTATAAGCATGCCATGTTGAAACAATAATTATTTTTAAAAGAAAAATAAGCATGAGAAAAATTTAATTTAATAGTATATACTTATTATTTTAGATATCATATGTTGAAAATGTTTTATAGACCAAGAATTTATATTTATGCTTGATAATTTTATAAGTAATAAAAATAGTGAAGGAAACAAAAGAATTTTTTTTATTCAAACATGACATTAAAGAAATCGTGTATATTAAAATATCAAAAATCATGTTAGGACTATTTTTTATTGATTTTCATAGCATAGCATCAGATTTATAGATACTTAGCTCACTTGATGTGTTAAAACATGGGATTTTGTAATTCAATAGAAATGTAAATAACACACCAAAAATTAGAATGTCGTATACAATTAAAATAATTCAACGTAGCATGATCTTTTAAGTAGTGGAACAAAGTTTCTTGAGAGCATATTTCATATCTTCTCTTGATGAGACTTACATTTAAGTATAAATGTAGGAAAATCAAAAATAATTATAATTTATATAGTGTGGTCTATCTGAATCTAGAGTACCATTATTACCCACCATCACAAGAAATTTATATATTTTTTATATAGATGTTGAGAAACACTTGTGTCACACTTTTTAGTCGTATTTATATTAGTCATGGTTTCTCGTATAAATTTTTTGGAATTTTTAAGGTCTATATGCTACACTGACAGTGATGTGCTTATGGGATTGATTTATATCCCTTCTTTTGTCATTTTTAATATGCATATATACTTTTATGTTGTCAAAACTTTTATAAATTTTTGACTTTTTTTTATGGCCTATTTTTGAATTACACTTATCTAAAGGGTTTGAATCTCTTGGAAGTGTTTTTATGTCTCAATTTTAATCACTACATTCACCATTGAAAACACTTTTCATAATTCATAGAAATGCCATACCTTATACATTTATCAAAAACCTTATGAAGATTATAAATATGTTGGTCATTATCCTTACAAAAAATATTAATGTCATCCATGTAAAAAATTATGCACTTACCCACTATCCCTTTGAAAGTGAAGTCCATTACTCATTGAAAAGTCATATCTACATTTATAACACCAAAATGAATAAATCCATCAAGGCATGATGAAGACACGAGAGATAAATAGTCCAAATAAAAATTAAATTCATGTTACACTATGAAACACACATGAAATAGTGAAATGTGGGATATTACAAGATATCTGAGATTATAAGACATGTGGGATTGTAAAGCACACAAGTAATTGGTGCGCTGTAATTATTATATATTCTTCTAAAATATTTATCCCATCATTAGAGGATTTACAAATGTCATTTTAAAGTAATTAATATAAATAATTTTTTAAACACTTCTATATTTTAAATGTTTTCCATATATTATTGAAACACTATATGGAATACTTCTATATTTTAAATACTTTCAATATAGTATTGGAACACTATATGAAACACTTATATGTTTTAAGTGCAATGCTATGATAATACTCACATAAGCGTTATGTTAATCATCATTTATAATTATATAATATCTTTCAAAAATATGTTATTGGAACACTTGTATGAAATAGATATGCTTCAAACATGGGGATAAAAAAGAGACAAATAGAAAAGAAGGCATTATAACCAATGCAAGTGAGCATATCTATAATATCATTTTATGTAATTTTTGTTACAACATTACATAAATCAGAAATACCACCTGTAATTTTTGTTTTTTAACCATCAAAATTATAATATGTGAAATCCTTGAGAAAAAACATTGAATCAAGGTCAAATTATGCTTAATGACTAGCTCAAAATTTTAATTAGATTTCAAAACTTGTATAGAATTAAAATGTAAATTTAGAAATATAATAAATGAAAGACTCCTATTAATTTAATCAAATTTTTATTTAATTTTCTATACCCATGATTTCCTACATATTTCATTACTTTGTGAAATATTTTTTACAACATATAATATCATATCGAATATCTTCGGCCCAAGATTAATTCATATAGGAGCATGGACTATGGCATCCTCAATGAGTATTTAAAGTATGATATATTAAAATTGGTGCCAAATTATGATAATACTTCATTAGACATTACATTAAATTTTAAGACAAGCCTTATTTTAGTAAAACTAATTACATAAAAATTAATCACAAAATTTAGGCTGCCTCGGTCAAAATTTTATTTTTACTATATT
This sequence comes from Torreya grandis, assembly GCA_037957365.1. Taxonomy (NCBI): domain Eukaryota; kingdom Viridiplantae; phylum Streptophyta; class Pinopsida; order Cupressales; family Taxaceae; genus Torreya; species Torreya grandis. Next base: position 39,138 of record JARHVA010010745.1, on the reverse strand, counting down.
TCTCAAAATTTTCATTATTTTTTTCAATAAAAATTAAAAATAATATTTGATGAAATAATATTTTTTCTACAATTAAAATTTAATATGAACTAAGTAAATGATAAAAATAATTAGTTGAAGTCAATACGATGTGAAGCCAAGGTCACCTAATAGATCAAGCTATATTATATTAGAAAACAATAGAGTTTCATAATTACAATATAATGTTAAACTTTATTATCAAACACTATAGAGATAAAATTTACACTCAATACCAACATTTTAGACTTAAAAATATTTTATTAATTTTAATGACTTCTATGTAACACGTATTAATAGCATACCATTCCATGATTCAAATTTTCCATGTTGGGCTTCAAAATTTAGAAAAATACATTTTCAATGATTTTTAGCATCAAAAATTTGAGTATCTAATTATAGAATAGATTCACTAGATACACCTTGATATAATGAGTGTTATCACAATTTTCTCAAAATTTATACTTAAATAGCATGTGATAAAGTAGACTTCCTAAAAGAATAATTAACAATATTAATATATATAATCATTAGGAAGAATAAACTCACTATTAAGAATGTACAATGGAGATTCATTTCAACCAAAACTAAATTACTAGAATTTTAAGATTATATCCATGATTAGTTTGAAAAGGTGACTATGGACGAGTAGTTTGAATTGGATCTATCATAGTTAATTGAAAGTTGATTGTCATTTCATTACATAATTTGGATGTATCGATCAAGATAAGGATATGAATTTAGACTTTATAATTTAAAAATTAAATTAATTTTGAAACACCTTTTGGTTTAATATAAATAGTTTGCAAAACTATTAATATGTGAGAAAACATGTAACATTCTCACTCTTGATGATCACATCTAGTCATGAATGAAACTTTTATTAAATGCTAAATCATATTGACTCCTGAATATAAATCAACATTAAAACCTTTGCACAAGATTAATCACTCAACTATTACCATTTTAATCTATCGTGTTAATTTAACACCATCTAAATCCATCACATTAATTATGATAACCAATGTAATCAATCATCATTAATATTTAATGTCATAAAATGAGTACTTAAGCAAAGATTTATTTCTTGAAATATATTTTGATCTAACTAGTTAGAATTTTACCGACCAATGATGCTACTCAAATAGGATTTTGACATTGTTGGGAAAATAAGATACATTAATTATCCTTCAGTATTAATTTATCGTAATGTATATATCAACATGTAAATTATGTCAAGTGAATCTCATCATATCCAATCTAATATCTCACATTAAATATATGGAAATAAATGTATACAATAAATTTGTGTATCCCTTTAATGTCTAATAGTACTACTGATAAATATGATATACACATCTTTGTTTTTTAAGTTTAAAACTATTTTTTTGTAATATATAAATAAATAAATAAATGGGAGAGGATCCCTACAACCCTAACTATCAATTAAAAAAATAAATTGCACGTGAAAAATTACAAGTTAACTTATAGTAGATAGTTTGTTGAAATAATAATGTGGTGATTACAAATCCATTTCAATGAATCAAAATCAAGTATTATAAATATAATTTGAAAATGTAAATTAATGTGTATGTTTATTTATATTAAATAATTTATAATGACCTTTGTAAATTCCTTTAATGATGGGATAATGATTTTAGAATAACATATAGTGAAGATAGAGGTCTCTTGAGACTCTGTGTAGAATGGGCATATGCCCATTCTCAACAAGATAATAATAATATGAACCTATAATTTCTAACCAAAATTATGAAAAACAAGCTTGGAGGGATTCTTTAGTGGAGTACTAGACATAATAGTATACCATGGAATATTGCAATGGTACTAAAGCATTAGATAGTTGTACATGCCAAAAGAGCTCAAGAGAGGTCGATTGAATTAGAAGATGTTGTGTGGTTTAGAATTATAAATTACTAGGAATGGACCATAGAGCTTGCCCTAATGAAAGATGTGTTATTCTCTCCAATCTGGTAGATCTATCATAACCTTAGAGACCTCAATTAAATTAAGGATTTACATGTGCCCCATATATAGACTTGTAAGTCTTAAAAATGATACAGATGTGCACCTACAATATTTTTAACATTAATTAGATGAGGAACTAGGACCTGATTGGACAATTTAAAACATTATGTCACAATGTCCAAATGATCTATGTGCATCTTTTGTATAATTGATCTCACTCCTCATTTTCTCTATTGCACAGAGTGTGCTCCCCTTTGAACATAGATTACTCAACCATTCATAACAATTCCACATTATCTTCAATTATAATGACTTAATTACTTATGTACCTTAGAATCATGTGTGCATTTCCATTATGCATGCATTTTGTATTCCAATGTACCCCATAGTTCAATCTATCTTAATGACCCACTCACATTCTCACTAACTTTTATATACTCTATAGCTTGTAGTTTTACATGCCCTGCATTTTATCTCATACTCCATCGTTTAATTCTTTATTAGAATTTATTAAGCCATTATAATCAAGGATGTCCATAAATGAATGAAGTGATTCTTGTGTCCATTATATAAAAGTGGATGTTCCTATTATTCTTATCTTATTTAGAATGGGCATGTACCCATTGTACACAAATTTAGATTACTATCAATGGGATATTCAAGCAATAGTGCTTCCCCAATTGATTTAAAAAATTAGGGTGTTTGAATACTATCAATGGGATATTCTTATAAATCAGTAGATGATGTTAAAACATTACTAAAAATATTATATGAGAAGGAATCAAGGTAAAACCCTAAAACTAAATTCTAATTACTCTTTAAAAATAGTCCCACATATTATTAAATTTTAATAAGACTTTTTTATTATTTGATTCTTTATCAAAATTTATTGAGCCATTATAATCAAGGATGTTCATAAATGAATGAAATAATACATGTGCCCATTCCATAGAATGTGGATGTTCATATTATTCTTATCTTATTCATAATGGGCATGTTCTCATTATACATAGTATTGGAATACTATCACAAGGATATTCAAGCAATAGTGGGTCCCTATTTGATTTTAGAAATTGGGATGTCTAAATGGAAGTTATTATTCTAGGTCTAATTCTATGTGTCATGCCGATGGTTATAATCAATTTCTAGGTTATTTTCCTTTAGTTTAGCAACACGTATCCGATTCATGTACCTAAATATAAAAATACATCCAAAAATTTAACACATTGCCATATCACATGATAAAGGGTCTCAAGTACTCAACTAATGTGTGTACCTTAATATCGGTTCTCATTTGTTCTATCACATGATGTTTTGTGCATCAATATTTATATACTAAGGTGCTTGAACAAGCACTTAATTCTAACCAAAAACATCATAATAAAGCTAATCTTGATCATTTCATCCCTAAGTTATTCATCAAACATATATAAGCATAAATCAAGAATTTAAATTAGTGGTACAAGTGATCCCATAATAAGTTTTAAAAAAGGTGATTCAACAACATAAGTGTTCTACTTCATTTACATCATAGATCACCATACATAGGCCACAATATACATAAGGATTTAAACTAAGTTAAAGATTGAAATTATCAATCACTCATTGTACAATCCTCCATTTAAGTAAGATTAGCTACATTTATACAGATTTTTACATTGGTCATTCAGTTATCGCATTAATATTCTAAAGATGAATAACTTGTGACCATAAAAAATAATGTGTCTTAAAAGTCATTACAATGAATTCATGTTGAATCAGACCCAAATGACCCTTTATACCCACTCTATGCTACAAAATTTAGGGTCCAACATCTCCCCATACTAATTCAATAGTTCTTCTTCGAATATTATCCATCCTTAGGTCCCTTAAGTACCAAAACATTAGGTCTCATTTTTTTGACCTAGTGATTGACCTCCTCCTAATAGTTTAAACTAGTTTGTAGTCTAGAGGTAATTTCTTCCACTTTACCATGTAGTCACTTGGTATCCTCACGATGATACATAAAATCACCTGATTGAGTTGTCAAAAGCTCAAGTTATGTAGTAGCATCCTTGTGGACATCGTAAAGCATTTTAAACTCTGTTACAACATATCCTCAAAGTATCATAAAAATGGTGTAATCCCTTAGCGATGAACATTAATCTTATATTTGAATGCATCCACATCTTGGAATGCTTTGGTGTGACTTACTCTATCCTTTATTATGATTGAATTCTTAGCCAATTTTTGTCACTAAAGTTCTTTTGACTAAATATTATATTCCAAAACTTTGGTAGGTCATTGTAGCTTGACAAGAACCCATCATCTATTATAACTATGGCACCTACTCAAGTTAAAAAACACTTTCATAGTTATAAATATTATATAAACTTCTCTATAACCAATTTCTTCTCACACTAGGGATTGACCTAGTATTTGATTTTTTTCAATTAAACATTCACCATGGCCATTAGATTATCAATAATTTCTCTTATAAGGGGGGATTCATTAGCAAGTACCAAATATTTTTGTAGAATTGACTTGCAAAGTTTGAGAGTCTTTAATCAAGACATCATTACTCCTTCCTTATCGCATTAGAGCTCTTATATTTCATCTTCAAACTTTATTCATTTGACATGTTCATGATGGCATAAGATAAGGACCTCTTGATGCTTTCACTGAAGTTGGTTAACATCATATCTGTTTAGTGAATTCTACCTTGATACCATGAGAGCCATCTTAATAAGGGTCATGCTTTCTTAGGCTATATAATAATGTAGGAAATCCATATAAAATAATCTATAAACTCTTTCCCCTCTAGCACTAAATCCATGCTAGCTGATGGGAGCTCAAAATGGGTTTCCTCATTAAAAGCATCCATATAAAAAAAGATATTGTGCCTAGTTATATTGGACAAGTCCTCATCAGGGAAATACTCCCACATATAAAATTACTCTTTAGGGATATTTTGACCAAGATAACCTCAAATGGGGATTCCTCTATGTTTTTTACCTTAGTTACTTATTACTTCTCTCATCCCTCATTAGGCCCCTTTACCTTAGTTGGATCACGCTCAAATATCTCAATATCTTGGTCAATATGTTTTTGACCACGTGATCAATCATCCCAATAATTAGAACCTAGAGTCTTGCCTCTATCTCTCTCATCTTATCCAGTGGGACATCAAATTTTTAATTGTGTGTCATCAGGGGTAGTCTCTTCTTATCACTCTATGTTTTTCTCCATCTTTGTGGTGTTTTCTTTGGGTTATCCTTTAGGATATGGTTGGGGATTCATCACTTTTTATTCTAATGTCTCAATACTTTGTGATAAATCCTAATGTCCACAAGTAATATCATCTTATTGGGTAGTATCAATACCCTCATTTTTATCTTATAGGCATGCCTTGGTCTTTTTTAGGTGTGGGGAAAACCTTTATCACTTAGATTATTATTTAGCATACTTCAAGTGGCATCAAGCCATGGACTCTTATCTTGTCTCCATTGCCTTCTTTGTACTATTATTTCTAGATCATGGGGAAGGGTTTTTCTTAGGTTTTCCTAGATTCTTGAAGCAAAGGGAAACTTCTTACATCATGATCTTCATTACAAATATCACATGACTTATTTAAATAAGCACAAGCATTCCTCCATGCATATAGTAAAACTTCATCTAACAATAATCCTTATGCATCCATAAGTATTTATAATATTGTAAATAATGGGCACAAAAAGAGATTGATTTAGCCCATAACTCTACCCAGTAGTGTTTATCCAACCTCACATTCTAAAGTTGGCCATAAGGATTATCTATACAATAAATATAATGGTTAGAGGCATATAAATCTATCTGATGACATGTTCCTATCTAAAGGATCTATGGTATACTATTATGTCTAGTACTCCACTAAAGAATCCCCATATTAAGCTTGTGTTAAAAAAATGTAAAAACAATGTGGGTTTTCAACACAAGATTGGAATACTATCAACTACCAAAAATACTTATCTTGTTTAGATTGGGATTAGCCTAGAATTATGAATAAGATATAAAATATCATCCCCCTTTTATTAAAATCCATTGTAAAGACCAAATACAATAATACATAATATCTATAGACACGTTGTTCTTATGCATATATAGTTTAGGTCTAATTGTCTATGGGATGGAGATAGGTATTATTGATTATATAGAAAAACCATATGTAGTTGTCTACTACCATAATACCACTATAAGGTTCTACATTATACTACTATATCCACTACTCCACTAGATAGTCTCCTGAAGATTGTTTTATAGAAGATCAATTCAAATTTTAGATGCTCATATTATTCTTATCTTGTTAAGAATGGCCATGTGCCCATTCTACACAAGATTTTAATAATATAAATTGTATACTAGTAGTATTCCACTAAATAATCCCTCTAATCTTGTGTTATACAATATTTCTTAAACTTTTTTAGGTTCATATTATTCTTAACTTGATTAGAATGGGCATGTGCCCATTCTACGCAAAATTTGAATACACTATCAAAGTAGATAATGGAATTACTCCACTAAAAAATCCCCCAAGCTTATGTTATGGAAAAATATAAATCATTTGGATGTTCATATTATTATTATCTTGTTCAGAATGGGCATGTACCCATTCACACAATATTGAAATACTATCAATTAGATACTGGTAGTATTCCACCAAGGAATCCCCCCAATCTTAAGTTACAAAATATTGATTAGAATTTTGGATGTTTATATAATTATTATCTTGTTAAGAATATACATGTTCCCATTCTACACAAGATTGAATTACACTATCAAATTACATATTGGTCATTGGACCACAATTTTGAAGAATTTTTGTTAAGTACCTTTTTGATGGCACATAGATAAGCCACAATGTATAAGAGAGATAAATTTATACAAAAATATAGCACAAGATTTGAGGTGCGATAAAATTTCACATGAAGATAATAAATCATGTAGGATGTGGCTCATGTCTAGGGAAGTGATGAAAAGAAAAATAAGAGAAATCCATTAGGAATATATTGAATTATAAATATGGAAGTTCCCACCCCTATGGAGAAATGCAATTCCTACCATTTTTAGTGAGAATTCAAATTTATCATAACTGGCACACACTTTCAATAAAATATTAAGGATAGGACAAGTGTATTAAATTGGTTATGTTAGGTGTAATGGTAAGCATGCCATTAAAATGTCATGGTGTGTCATTTTAATCATTTATTGTGTGAGGTGATGGATGATGGCTTGAGAGAGTTGATGCAATTGACCCCTCAAGGCTATATAAGTTAACTAGTTAAAATTTAACACTTTTTGGTTGATAAATTAAGAATTTTTAAAGAGATCTAGTAAAAATAAATTACAAGCTTCCTAAGATTTCCAAGGTGTGTTTAGTGTATTTCAATGTCAAAATTTAAGATAGAGAGTAAGAGTAATACTATATATATATATACAAAGGTATGGAATTATTGTTTACATAACTCTATGGGAGAATTTATAGGTTGTATGTTTGAATGACTTTCATTGAAGGACATTTGAGTTTGAAAGATGAGGTAGTACAGAGTAGCAATCACACATTCCTTTTAGAGAGTTAAAAGGCCACACCTCAACCTTTGGGCTCATTAGAGAGTGATACATCATAAGTAGAATTAAAAATAAGCAAACCTTTGCCTTTAATTTATGAATAATAGTTTGAGGGTGTGCAAGGACATCCAGTATTAATCAAAGAGGAAGATCTTAGTGAGTTTGATGTGTAAGTAGAGAACTTAGAAGTACGAACATACAATAGATAAGAACCAAAGATGAAGTACATGGCACAAAATAAGGCTAAAACACCTTATCCACCCAATATGATATTCAAATAAATTAAATACCCTAAGATGGTGTTATGTGTTGATATCTTGGAATCCAAAGTGTTAACTTCCTAAATCATTGATTATAATCACCAGCAACTCAAGAATGAAGTAGATATTCAATGTGACTATAAATTTGAGTGCTAGAACACCCAACATGAGATTATCTATGATATCATAATTTTAAATATCCTAAATAATTCCAAAGTTTTCTACCATTTCCACCTACCCTATTTCGGCAAGCTTGTGGATGTGGTGTGGTTCCTTATCTCACATATCTATCAAGACTATTTTTATTTTATAGGGCATTGTATTCATATCACCTCCCAAAGAATCATCAAAGTTATATGACTTTAATTAAATGGATATTACATTCTTGGGGACTTGAATGACCAAGGCAAATTTAAGAAAATAGAAGTGGTTATAGAGTACAAGAAGTAAGGCCAGCCCATGTTTATCACTACCCTTCAAGATCATACCCTTTAAATAGTTTCATAATTGGTGATGACCAAGATGGTAGGATTTGACAGGTGGAAAGAGGTAGATATGGTGCATCTATAATAGCATATCAAATAGCCTAGAGGTAGAAGAACAACTTTTATTAGTGTTTTGCTAAGAGAAATCATTAAAGATGTCGATTTAGCCCATTATCTACCAAATCAAAGGTTTGTTTATAGCATGATCCTTATTTTTTTGTTATTTTATGATATTGAGTTACCTTAATACTTAAGTGGATAAAAAAGTGTGTATATTCACCTAAAATTAAGTCCCCAGTTGAGCAGTTCACACTATTCACTTTCCTTGACACCATTACCACCTCTCACAAGCTGAAGATGGAGGGATGGTTTGACATAATTTAAAGATGAATTTGGGAGTGAGTGGTTCATTCCTAAGGAACTAAATACATATATGGGGGAGTAATATGATATTTTCATGAAGAAACACTACTCATTGATGTGTATCTAGATAGAGCCAACAAGTAATTTATCTAGATGGTTGAAGTTACCTTATGCATTCATAACTAGGTACTTCATAAATTTGGTAAACTAGATATGTAATCCATTCCTAGTGAATATTTATGATGATAGGATTGATGGTGAGACCCACACTCTTTATTAATTAAGGATTGATGGTGAGACCCACAAGAGAATATAAGCAAGAGCTAGATAAGTAACCCTCACTAATGCAATGTGAAGAGTTAGACCCTAAAGACACACCACCATTGGTGAATTGGGGTAAGGCATAAAAACAATTTTGAAAATAATTGACACCTAAATTCAATAGTAGGAGTAGGATATCGATATCCTTGAGCATGATCCAAGTAAAAGGAAGGAGCCTTTTAATGAAGATGAGTAGTAGCCACTAACACCTATCAAGGATCCCATCATTTGGGCCTAATTTAAGTAGGATGTTCTTGAGGAAAAACTTTATATGTAGAAATACAATCCCCTAGAGGACTTGACCAATGAAACTTGGCACAAGATTTCCTTTTATATATATGTATTTAATAAAGCACATCAGTCTGAGATTCCCTAAGATAGCATATTTTTGGAACTAAGAGAATTAGAGATAGCTAAAGCATTTTATGTAAATCATTAGAAATGCATGTCCTCCTAAGTGAGCATAGGCATTCTCAATTTTGTTACGTAAGTTACATGGCATAATGTTGTACAATATTTTGATATGAACTATGTCAAGAAAAATCACTAATAAGTTGTTGAGCTATTCTAGGAAAAATAAAATGAAAGGAGATGGAATGAAGAGGAGATATAATATCTCAAGAAATAGGTAGAATTAGCAATATTGGCTCGAGTGATGACTTTTATACTCTTCAAAACCATTTTCTAACAAGATATGACACTCACGAATGAAGTTCTTATGGAAGGCAATGCCATTAAGAAGTTGGAGGTCCTAGTGAAACTTTTGTTATAGAAGTCTAATAACTAACCAGACCCTCAATGAGAGAGTACATGGCCTATCAATGAACTTATAGATTTCATTGAATTAAGTAAAATATTTTTGAATAAATTTGGTGCTATGGTTTTTTTTGCTGGCAGATATTTTATCAAGCTATCTAGAACTACTAAAATTTTGGAATAAAGGCTTCAAGAGAAGGAATAACAACTCCAAAAACTAGCCAAAAATGCTTTAACAATAAAATAATGAGCGAAAATGGCAAGCCTTTCTAGGATCTTAAGGTGATAGAGTCTAGAATAATTATTCATTAGCAAAAATTTAACACTAGTTTTTTGACACTTAGAGGGAAGGTGATGATAGAAGTCATATTGCTTAAGGATGTTGAAAAGGATGCCTTAACTAAGACTAAAATATTAACAAATCAAGCACAAAAGTTTATCAAACAACCTTAAGAGATGAAGAAATTAAATGATGTGTTTAAATAAGTAACCTCTAAATTAGATATTGCCCTCAAGCATTAGGAAGAGGTGAGGTGCCATATTTAGATAATGAGACATGAGTTCTTGAAGTGTAAGATACCTATTCCTAGCACATAGTCTAGGTCAAAATATTTAATTAGTGTATGGTGATGTTTTACCCTTATTCTGAATAATTTTATCTAAGTACCTTTTTAATGGATTGGGGATAAGCCACAATGTGGAAGAATAGTGGTGTAAAATACTTTGGCACAGAAAGACTAAATCATGGAGAATAAGGACATAAGGAATAGGGGAAGCCAATAATTTAAGACTTGGATAGGTTTGAATCACTTGGGAAAGGGCACGTAAAGTGAAGATAATTAAGGAATGGTTAGTTTAAGCATCAGAGAAGAGTAGTCAAGCACAAATCTAGTTTTGTTCTGTGAGAAGATAAGATCACAATGATAAAAGATATAACATAGAGAGAATATAGGATTATTAGGCATTTTTATAATTTAACTTAAATTAATAGACCACCACAACTATTGGTCTTGACCCGGTCATTGACAAAGTCATTAATCTTGAGTTAATGTTATAACTAAATAATTGAGGTAACTCATATATAAATACAACATACTTCTCCTTAAGAAGAAGCTAAATAGTTATTCTTGCAATTAAAATCATTTTTGTTGTTGTTAGTTGGTAATTAATGTTAAATACAAAGAACTATTATAGTACATGATTGAACTTGATACTTAATACAATGGAAAATTTGTGTTACATTAATGGTTTCACATGAATCTTTAGCACTACTACAGTTTTTACATTCTACACCTACTTTTTTTTCATGTTAAATTAGATATGGAATGAATTGTTTAATAAGTTCAAAATTTTGTGTTAATAAATATAACTATGTGCTTGTTTAATAACCCTAAAGTTAAGTGATTGATGTATACACCATCTTACAATAGAACTAATGGGGACCAACCATAAGCTTCATGCTTCAGGTGAGCATGTGAGACTAATTATCATGTGAAATGTCACTATGTTTTCCCGTTGGACTCCTAGTTTACTCTAGGCATGCAAATATAATAGTAATCTTTACTACGGGAATAAATCATAACAATATAGCTAGTCCTCTAAAGAATCCCCTGAAGCTATTGTTATAGAAAAATGTAAACCATGTGAATGTTCATATTATTATTATCTTGTTCAAAATAGGCATGTACCCACTCTACAAATATTGGAACACTATAAACCACATACTATAATTATTCCACTAAATAATCACCCCAATCTTGTGTTACATAATATTTGTTAGAATTTTGGATGTTTATATTATTCTTATCTTGTTCAAAATGGGTATGTGCCAATTATACACAAGATTGGAATACACTATCAAACTAA
>JARHVA010010745.1:0-22500 GCA_037957365.1 Torreya grandis | reverse complement strand
AAGTTAAATCCTAGCTTTATTCTGACAACACTTTTTAGCTAAACATTTTTTACCCTAAAATCATAATTCAAATGCACTTTTATATATAAGGATGGGATTCATCTCCAAATAGCATGATATTCTCATCTCGGGCCATGATGGACACTCCTGGTGGTTACAACCATACAATTTAAAACTAGGATAAAATCCCCTCAAACCCACCCTAAAATGATCTTTAGGGAACTACGAAACTAATACCTAGAAGCAATTTATAAGAGTTGGCTCCCAAAAAAATTTAATTATTTCCATGGCTTAGATTTTAGCTACAATGAAGTCAAACTCATGATCAAACTTGGTGAGTTTCATCAGGGGATCTCCTAAGATTATCTCATCTTAGGTTGTTAGTCTTTGGTACATCTAATGTGGAGCCTCCATCGACACCTAAACCTATGATACCTAGTTTATAGTCATTATATATTATGTTGAAAGCTTGAGAACTGGCTGAACTCCCTCCTAGTTATCTTTGATTACCTTTTCACTCATGGCCTAGTTGAAGTGATCCAAGTGGACCCTGAATTCACCCCTATCTAGCAGAGTGCCATTTGGATGGAATAACACTAAGATATTGTCTTTTTTTTAAATAATTTAATATCTTCTTTTTACTATCTTCAATGGGTGCAATCACGAATTGGGACAAGGTGAGCCACTCCTCTATTTTAGTCTTCATAGTCCCAGTGTAGGTATGATACAAGCCTAAATATGAAATGGGATTCAATTTGATCTCTCAAAAAGTTCCTTTCTTAATCACCATAGTCAGATTCTAGCACTTCCAATCAATTATGGTAATCCTCTCTAGATAAACCTAGGTTCACTATATGAGTACTTTGGTATCCTCCATAATCCCTACCACTTTACCCATATTAGAGAAACATTCTATCAGGGCATCTTTGATGTTCCCAATTAATTTGGGAGGGCAAGACCTCTTGACCTAGGCCTCGAGAGTTATGACCTAGATTTGCATCTCCTCAAAGAGCTAATCCAACATATCATACATCATCTAGAGAATTAAGAGTGGGTATTTTACCATTCTCTCCTCTCTTTTAGGAGTCCTCACCTTTATGAGATAGAACAAGTCTTGTTTGATCTACCAGACCACATCATTTCCCTCTTGCATGAACTTCTTGGTGAGGAACCTCTATATGCTCCCCATGGTGCTCTATATTGCACCTCTAGGGTTCCCTACATCATCATTTATGACACCTATACTACATGGATCATCTTTTAGGTCTTGGGAGGTATAGGTTAGGTGGTAAAGATGGTAGTGGTTGGTGGAGGACAAGGTGAAGACATAATGGAGGAAGTAGAAAGTGTAAAGGATGAAAGAAATAGAGGAGGAGGAAGCATGGGAGTATAAGGGGGCAAAAATTAAAGGTGAAATCCATATGAACATTTGTTCCCCCCACTGACTATAGGTCATGCCCACATAGGGCTGATGAACTCTGAGAGGGGAGTGTTTAGAAAAAGGGATGAGATTATATGATTAAAGACAAATCCCTGGGTGGTGAAGGTGATGGTAAAATGGGGTTTAGGATCTATGAGAGGATCCAATGGGATAAGTATCAAAGGAGAAAAATAAATTAGTATGGGAACCAAAATTATAGAAGTCAACATATACATAGTGGGTTGGGTATGAGATACCTTTTGCTTATTATTTTTGCCTTTTACTTAGGTCATCTCCAAATGTCATTGAAGAAATGACTGATGTAATGAGGGTTTCAAGGGATGATTGTGATATTTTTTGCATTGTCAAAGGGATTATAGGGATGACACTAGTCACTAGAGACATCCACATCAGTGTACTTTCAAAAAAATTGAGGTGGATGGCAAAGATAGGTCCTTCATAGGCATGGCCAACATGGACATTGGTAAAGTTCTAAGATAAATAATAGAAGAGGTGGAGGGGAATAAATACAATAGGAATCAAGGAATGGTGGAGGCCATGGATGTTTGGATGAATGGTAGAGGAGGTGGAATGATAGTGAAAGGGATGGTTATATAGAGGGTAACTTGAAATAAAATGGAGTGAGGGGAAGAATATGTACAAGCTCCTACTATTGATCCCATCTCAAGATCATTTTTGGGTTCTTGCTAACATTTAAAAATGAATCTTAGGTGTCTTAGGGTCAAGGAACTTTTTTGTGGAGATACATGTGTTTGTGTTGCTTACCATCAAGAAACTTGAATCTAAATTGTCTAGGGCTGAGGTGTTTGAGCTATCTGATGTAGATGAAGTGGATCCATAGTAGGAGTAGTCATTGGTCACTTGGGAGAAGTTAGCATGATCCCTTAGAGGATTATTCTATACTTTTTTGGTGGAGTTAGTATGACATCCCCTAAAGACTTAACAAATTTAGAGGGGGTCTGAGAGGGACCAAAAACATAGACCTTCTTCCCTTTCTCCTTCCTTTGGGTTTAAATCCTCATGAGAACCTCCTAGTTATTTGTGGAATATATATATATATATATATATATATATATATATATATATATATATATATATATATATATATATAACTCAGCATCAAATACCATTAGGTATAAATAACTAAGGTTAAGTCAAGTCAAATACTTATCTAAATGGTATTGGATCATGACCTTTAAGTCCCAGTCCCATGGCTTGGCTCTACCCAAAGCCAAAGACTCATGGCCAACTATCATATTTTGATAGGGAGGAAAAGAGAAATACACATGATGCCTAATGATGATTAGGAGAGGGGATCAGGCCTCTAATTTATGATTAATATAATATCTAAAAATTCTTTCCATCAATTAATAAGGGATTTTAACCTCTACAATATGATTTGGCACATGATATGGTAAGCTAAGGGGCTCTTTAAGAATGCATGTGACTTATATGACTGTCTTTATGAAAGTGTCAATAGTCACTAATGGGAGCTATTAAATATCTAATTTATTGTGATGGACAAAGCATAATGGCCTCATGGATCACATTATACACCATCGGGTAAAAACATTCATAAATGTGTCAGATTTTGTTTTTGTATTTGTGGCTATATAGTTTGTAATAAATTAGATGGATCACAGGGCAACCAAGAACCCATGTAGGAAAGGTAGAGGGACTAAACATGAGTGTCCCAAAGGTAATGTCTTTGATATATCTCATCATATATAAATGTCTCCCTAATTGTGCATCCACTATGGCTCTAAGCATGTTGAAATTGACCATGCCTCCCATGTCAGAGATTTGGGTGTCTTTTAAGATTATATGAAGCAAGGGAAATAATTGTTCATTAACATGAAGGCAATTCAAGGTCATAAACAACTGGTTCAGTAGGAGCATGCCAATTCAGACCCCCTACTTGAAGGTCTAGACCATATAGATATTAATATTTTCTTTATTAATCTATTTATCATATGGGTTGTCTACCCCATCCTAGAGGATGTTTTAGATCAGGAAGGTGTCAGTCTAGATCTATGAAAAATTGGGGCCCTATATATTGTACTAAGTTTTTTAGTCCATACCTAAGATGTTGAAAATCTGATGTTGGGAACTGATTGAGTACACCTAATTTTTAATGCCATCTTACACCTATTTGGAAATGAGGAATAACTTATTGAAGAATTATATTCAAGGGAGTTATTTAGTTTTTGACATATCTCAGTGTAGGACACACTTATAGTATGCTTGTACAGTGTCTTCAAACCTAGCTTCACCATCTTCATCAGTAATTGATTCTTTGGGTACGTATAATTGACTAGTTTTAACCCCAAGGTCAGAATGTCAACACATATAGGTGAAAAATTTATCTTTATGTATTTTAAACTTTTTTCATAGCTTTGAGATTAATTAATAGCCTTTAAAAAGTCTTAATAAAACCTTATTAGCATTATTTAAGGTTTATTTATAGAAATTAAGGTAAGATTGTACCTTTATGTGTACTATTCTAACCATGTCATGGTACAATGAAACTACTTCAAGTGATGTCCTAGGTCCTTATGTGTCCTTAAATTTCATTTCATGCCTTAACTAAATTATTCAAGCATTTTATGATGTTTTGGATAATTTTAGGTTCTTTTGTGGACTTTAAGGTAGTGTTTTATAGAGAAAATGGTCATTTTTCTAACTCTAATGTTTGTCAAGGACCAAAAATTCTAAAAATACATAAAATACACTTTCTAAGGACATTGGATTAGTTAAATAACTATCATGCATATCATCAAGTTAGAAAAAATTTAGAATCTTATATTTCAACATTTAAAAGAGAGTTTTGGAAACTTGTATAAACTTCTTGAACTCACCTTCAGAAGAAAACATTACAGAGGTGTCTCTTAGGATTTTATATGTCAAATACATGTTTGGATTTTAGTTTAAGGTCATGAAATTACAAATAACTCTCTCTCCTCCATCACTCCCTTAACAAGCTCATGAAGGCCCTTTTTAGGTAAATGGTATAAGATGTACAAGTAGATTTGGAAGCTAATATTTTGACCAAAGTTGGATACCCATATGGGATTCCAACTATTTCCATTGGTTTTTTTATTGAGCTATTTACCTTTATGAACAACTGCTAAGGATCTAATTTAATTTTTTAAGACTTAAAACCCAACTATCTCAGATTTGGGAAACATAGTTATAGGTGTGAATTCATGGAGGTAAGGTGAAATTTCATAGGATGTTAGAAGGTATAAAACACCCTCCTACATCTTTATTCATCATCATTTATCCCATATATGCACTAATTAAGAGATAAAGTTACTCTTCTACATAGTTTACTGGTGACTATTATTTTTATTTATTATTTTAGAGTTTATACAGGGTTCCAAAATATATAAGAGATGGTTACAGGTTTTCATCACATTTCCATCTCCTTTAGTATCACATATGTTTGGTCATTCCATACTAGTTCTCCAATCGGTAACCATGCTTGAGGACTATGTTAGGCATTACCTATGAAAATATGATCTCAGAAGGACTTATATACATAATAAATTGATAATAAAAAAGTTTTGTATTAAGATTATAAAGAACTTAGATTAGTCTTTCAATACTCTCCAAATGCTATAAAAGTGATTAATTATAACAAAGGAGGTTTGTTACATAGTTGTAGTCCTAGATAGTCATGCACAGGCCTACTCACTAAAGTATGTGTTGACGGGAAAACTAGAGGAAACAAATGATGTTTCAAGGGAATGAGTGAAATTAAAAAGTTATGTAAATGTATTTAACACATTCCAAATGTTATCATGATGATAAAGACCTTATTTAATGATCTAAGCCTTCAAGTGGATAGTCAAATGACCAATATATACCTATAGGCATTTACCAACCAAATGGATAATTTAAAGTGGAATAATGTTGATAACATATCCATAATATTATGGAGAGGGTTACAAGAATTGAACAAGGGCTGATATAGTTTTTAATTATCTAGACTCAAGGATTTGTCTTCGGTATGTTATCCAAACAAGAAAAGAGACCTATGGGTGATAGACCTATAATCCTCTTTTAAACAAAAGACATGGGTTCATGCCAAATGGATTTAGGTATAAATATGACTCCATAGAATGAGAATTGCATAATCCCATGAAGATACTTATGATGTTTAGAATCAAATAATTTAAATGCCTAATGTTATATCCATCAACTAAATTCGCAAGGCCTGAACATTCAAACACTAGTCTACATATGATGACTAGAAGGAAAGTTTATGAAATAATATGAAAAGGTTAGGAGACATGTTAAAAAATGAGAAATAGTATACAAATTTTTTTGGATAATTTTAAGGTGTCACGATGCCTTGAGAAGGCCAAGATCAAAATCACATGATCAGACCCTTTCCCAAATAGTCACTTATAGCCACTTTGAGAAAGTGAAAATAACAGTGTGTGCTAAGTAATTGTGTGATGTTTTGGATAGTTTAAGGAGATTCATAACTCTAAAAAATAGAACAAATCCATTTATAGGTTCAAATATTGGCAACTAAAAAACTTGAAACTCAAATACAGTCAAGACCCTCAAATAGTCACCTACAGCCATGGTTTAAGCAAAAATGAGAGGTAAAGTGTATGCAAGTAAAATATGGCAAAGTTAAAAAGTGTCTTAAGTCCTTAACACTATACCATATCTATAAAAAATGCATGTTGTAGTGGCTTACTCAGTTTATGCTCATGAAGTCTGCATTAATGGAAGCTTGGCTACTTCCATCGATCCTTGGCACCTTATGTCTTTGGCTTGGATTGGCTTGGCTTGGCTCAATATTTGGAAATTATAAGACTAATTTTCATGAATATTTGAAATCCATTTATCATTATAAATTTGGCATATGAGAGCTTAAAATTCAATAGGCAAGTCCTCCTATTTATAGATTTATGGAATGGCTTGAGGATCAACCATGACCATCCATTTCAAGATTGAGATGTGTTGCCATGAATAAATCTAAATATGAAATTCATTCTAAAAATATCCCCACTAATATTTCAGATATAGGGGAATTAAATATGCATAGAGGGTCTTAATGAGGCATGGGAGACCCATAATCTTGATATTTTATGTGTTTATGGCTTATGGATACCACCCCCTATGATGATGTCACCTAATGATGTAGTTAATAGAAATCAATTTCCAATAAATATTTATTCAACATGTTCCATGCAAAATTAACTTAAGGTCCTAATTTGGTTTAATTATCTTAAAACATGATTAGTCAACTTTGGTACAAATTTTATCTATTGGTGCATAAATTAATCAAATTGATCAAAATGTCTTATTATTAGTCTAAAATTTTACTAGATTAGAATTGGAAGTCAATGTCAGATGTGTTGGATTCATTATCCCATTTAGGATGTTATTAACACCAAATAACAAAGGCACATGTCTTGTGTAAGATATTTGATAGAAAAGAGCAATCCAGAGCACCTAGGTGAAAAATTGGCATTTTGACTCGAAATGATCTAAATAAAGTCAGTTGGCTCATAAATTGTATTGCCCCAATTAATTATACTCTAGCCAAAATTGGCACTTGAATCTATCAATTTCAGCTCATTTAATTCATTTTAGTGTTTTTAGGCCAAATTGTGCACTTTGATGGAAATTGGTCAAAAACTTGGTTGGAGGTTATTGGTGACCAGATTTAAGTGTCTATAGTTTGCCCCTATTTGCAAAGGCATTGCAATATATAAGCATAATAACATCTTCTCAAAGAATGATTTGGTTTTGTATGCCTATAACTTCAATGATGATGAACTAACTACATAATGCCCCCTTAAGGGAACAGTTGGCACAAGGAAATGTCGATAAGAGGTCCCTTGAAATAAATAATGGAGATGAGAGGACCATAGAAAAGGAAAATTGATGGGAAGAGAACACAATGAGATTGAAAAAGTAGTTAAAATCACTAAGAATTCAAGTGGGATGGTGTATAATGGTTTTCCCAAAGGTGATTTATAAGCATTATACCTTGATAGTGGCAATGTGGTATGATAACACAATTATTTGCCCAAAGGTAGTTATAATCATGGTGAAGATGGAGCTACCCTAGTTTGGATAGAGAAAGAAGATAATGGCATGCCCTTGTATGGGCAAAAAAAATTAAAGTGGTGATAACACAATGATTTTCCCAAATGTGGTTATAACTATTGAGAAATGTAGGTGGGATGGTGTGCAATGATTTGCCCATAGGTGGTTATAATCATTGGACCCTAATTATGGAAAACATGATTGATCAGTTGATTGATGATGGTAACTAAACATAGATGGTAATGATGAATTAGAATAACCTACTAATAGGGAGATGCTCATATAAACTAATAAAAGTTGAAATTCTTTCATGGTTAATTACTCTATTTAGGATATGAATAGGATTAAACCGAGATGTCAGTTTCGAAGAGATGTCAATTCTACCATTGATAAATATACTTCTTGAATATAAGGTTTTTTATAGTACATGTCAGTAGGAATCATGGTATAAAATCATGAGGACTTGGTCAAAATATTCATAAGTACTAAATCTTGTAATCCAATACTCAATAGAAAATAATGCACCAATGATAGAAATGATGATGACAATGTAAACACATGAATATCAATGGATTCAAGTGTAATTGCAAGCAAAGAATAACCTAATAAATGAACATAAACTAAATCAAGGAAAAAATAACAAAAGCAAACAAACAGGCACACAAACAAAATAACAAAGAAACAAATAAATAAACAACTCAATATAAACCATATGAACATTACCCCTGAAAAATAGGTGACAACTTAACAAACTAAGAAAATAGGACAATACAAGAAAATCAAAGGGGATGGTTGAGCTATCTCCATATGCACTAGGCAAGTGGATGCTACCTACATAATTCCATGGATGTAATATCCAACAAAAAATTTAGGCCAAATGTAGTTCTATAGGAAATGGGAAAAAAATTAGAATTGATGAAAACAAACAAAATGGATGTAATAGAAGAAAAGGAATGGTATTGTTAAATGGTAAATGCATGGCACAAAAATCCAAAAATTATAGGGAAACTAAGTGACAAGTTATTTACTTGAAACTTAGTAAGGGTTCTTAGAATCCTTAAGGCAAAGAAGTGGTCAATATTTTTTGTTTTTTTCTAACAGTTTTACAAATGTTTTTTTTTTTTTTTTTCATTTTAAAGAGTATCTCAACTTGATTGAGAATGACAAGATACTAAATGTTGTAAGATCACAAAATGATAAGAGATTTACTTAGATTTCTCATAAAATGATGAGATCATGGCTTAGGTTACTTACAAAATAATGAGAGAATGTCTTAGGTTGCTTGTAAAATGGTGAGTATGTGGCTTAGATTACTCACAAAATAGCAAAATTATGCTAGAAAGGGTGACTGAGCTGACCTCAACAAGTATCGATCACTACCTATATAGTCCCAAAGTAGGAATTCAAGTCATTGTAGTTCCTCCTTATAGCATAGAAATTTGACTAGTGTAGAAGTCAATTCAAACAAAATAAGCATAGTTGGTATAAAGTTATAGCATGACATAGGAAATAGCAAGTTGGTATATCAAGGCTTCATAAACAAATATTATCCCTATTTTTCTCATAGATGGTTATAACAAAAACACAATGGCCTAGATCAATGGTACTAATCTGCCCATAGGTAGTTATAATTAGTAGTAAAACTAGTGATAAGAAAAGAATAACAAATAAAAGATAGAACTGTTGAAACTTTTGTCATATTGCTCCAAAATATTTCCTTTGTCTAGAATGCTTGAAATAATTATTGAAATTGATCAGACTCATTGGTGCTGAAAAGCTGCAACCAATGGTGAAACTAAGGTCAAATAGGCTAGGTAGATAGGATTCAAAATATGGTTAGTCTATAGAATGGAATGGTAAAATCGATAAGTAATAGGGTTAAGAGGAATGATAAGAATGACATTTGCATAAATAATAATAGTGATAAAATGGCACAATTGAAATGGTTCTTATAGACAATACACCATAAAACTCAAGCATAATACCACTTGAGGTGAATAATATTCATTAGCTTAGGAAGTTCATCTCCATCTAGTGTGGTGAGCCTATATGATCCTGATCCATAATCTACAATAATGATGAAAGGCCCTGTCTAGTTTGGTTTGAATTTACCTTTATGATTCTTCTTAGTTGTAGTATTCTTTTGGTTTTTTTTAAGAACAAGATCACCGAGTTCAAATGTTATATGCTTGGCATGGTGATTATAGTGGCCTTTGAGTTGATTCTGATATGCTTGAAGATTATTAAGCATAGTTGTGCTTTTTTCATCAATTAGGTCTAGCTCTTGTAGGTGAGCTACTCAATAATTATGATCATCTAAGACATGCTTGAAAGATATGCGTAGTGAAGCCAACTTAAACTGAATAGGAAGGATGGATTTTTTACCATAAATAAGTGAATATGGAGTGGCTCCTATGGGGGTATGATGATTGGTATGGGGGAATGGAATATGTAAAAGTGTCAATCATGACCAATATCATTGAAAATATTTTTGAGAATATTGAAAATAATTTTGTTTGATGCTTTAGCTTGGCCATTACCTTGAGGGTAATATACTGTAAAAAAATGTTGTGTGATGTTATATATGGCACATAGCTTGTCAACATCCTTGTTTTCGAATGATCCTCTATTATGAGATTTAATGTTAGAGGGGATATCATAGTGGAAAATGAGATGGTTGAAGATGAACTTAAAAATTTGCTTTCCTGTCACGTAAGTGAGGGGTATAGCTTCAACCCACTTAGTGAAATATTCAACGGTAATAAAGATACATTTATGGCCAGCAGATGAAGTAAGATTGATTTTCCCAATGAGGTCAAGACCCCATGTAGCAAATGGACATAATGCTAACATTGGTTTTAGATTTTGGGTTGGGGCATGAATTAGATCAACATGTCATTGACATTTGTCACACTTCTTTACATATGTAGCTGCATCTACATCCATTATGGGCCAATAATAACTAGTACATAAGAGATTTTTGGATAAGACTACCCTCCTAGGTTGAGCTCCACATACCCCTTCATTAATTTATCTTAATGCTAGTGTATACTTTGCTAAAGTTAAACAATGAAGTGGAGTTCCATCAAAACTATGGTAGTAAAGGGTGGATCCAAGTAGAGTATAATGTGTGGAGTGATGACTAAAGGCTTTGGTTTGTTTTCAAGATAGGTTAGGTGGTAGAACTTCATTATGAAGTTAGTTGTAAAGGTTTGAGTACTAGATAGAATTAGGACCAACAATATCACAAATTATTACAATGGTTGAAGGTTCATGAGCTGGTGCAAACAAATTATTGACAAGGAACTGATATTCTCTAGCTTTGTCCATTTGTCAAATTAGAGAGCTGATAGTAGCCATGACATTTGCATTTCTATTACTATCCCTTGGTATATGCTCAAATTGGATATTTGTAATATGTTGCTTTAGGTTATCAACCATATCCTTAAATGCAACCAACTTGTCATCTTTGATTTGGAAATGATGTGTGACCTAATTGATGATTAACTAAGAATCACCATAAACTTGGGGATGAGATATGTTCTAGTGTATTGCCTATCAAAGTCTTATAACAAATTCTTCATACTTAGTCATGTTATTTCTACAATAAAAATTGATTTTGAATGATTTAGGGATTACATCCCCTTGTGGTGTAATAAATAAGAGGCATATCTCTAATCCATGTGTAGTAATTAAACCATCAAAATATAGCTTTTAGTTCTGCTCCTCAAGAGGTGTCTCAGTGATGGTCATTATAGATTCATCAAGAAATTGAAATGTGAGTGGCTTTGTGTCTATAAGGGGTACTTCAACAAGTTTATCTACAAGGGCCTATCCCTTGGTTATATTCTAATTGACATACTCTATGTCAAAATCACTAAGAAGCATGATCCATTTGGCCATTCTACCTTGTAAAGCTATTTTAGATAGTAAATACTTAAGTAGATCTACTTTTTCATTGACCATGGTCTTATTGTTCAACATGTAATGGCATAGTTTATGAGTTTTGAAGACCATAGCTAGACAAGATTTTTCAATAGGTGCATAGTTGTGCCCATATGTGACCAAGATATAACTTAAGTTGCTTATTGCATGCTCTTTTCCATTGTTATCATGTTGAGCCAAAAGTGCCCCCAAGGCATTTTTGGTAGTTGATATATACAACAAGAATGACATTCTTCGCATAGGAGGTAACAAAATAGGTGGATTAGTTAGATAGTCCTTCAGTTGTTGAAAAAATATTTGGTATTGATGATCCCAGTGAAATACAAATCCATTCCTTAGAAGATGTGTAAATGGATGACACTTTTTTGCTAACTGAGAGATGAAGCATCAGATTGACTGGATCTTACCCTGCAAACTATGTAGTTGTTTTAAATTGGTTGGTGGTAACATCTTAATTATAACATGGACTTAGGCTGGATTAACTTCAATGCCTCTGTAAGACATGATAAAGCCAAGTAATTTACTTGAGCTTACACCAAACACACATTTATTTGGATTGAGTCTGACTTTGTACTCCTGTAGTCTTTCAAATATCCTACATAGCACTGTTAGATGGTCAACCCTAATCTTGGATTTTCCTAATATGTCATCATCATAGTCTTCAATAATATCATGCATCATATCATGGAATATGATATTAATGGCCCTTTTATATATATTTCCAACATTCTTAATACCAAATAACATTACCTAATAATAATATGTTCCTGATAGAGTGGTGAATGTTATTTTGTGTTGATCTTTTGGTGTTATTTTAATCTGGTTATATCTTGAAAAGCCATCCATTAGTGAAAGAATTTAATAACCTACTATGAATTCAACATTCATGTCAATATTAGGCAATATAAATTCATCCTTAAGGCAAGCTTTGTTGATGTCTCAAAAATTAGTACATATTTTGATTCCTTCAAGATTTTTGTTAATAGGTACAACATTAGATATCAATTTTGAGTAGTTAATGGATTGGATACATCTTGATACTAAGAATTTTTATAAATATTTATTTACTAAGATATAAATGTGAGGATGCACCTTACATAGCTTTTATTTCACCAGTTTGACATCAAGATTGACCACCAGGTGGTGTAAAACCAAGGCAGGGTCCAAACATGACATGTTAGAATAAGCACATTCAAAGATATCTACAAATTTTCTCAACAAAGTTTTAATGACTTCACATTCCTTATTAGCGATGGACATTCCTAATTTTATCCATTTCAGGACTGATGGAGTCTAGATGTTTACCTCTATTGTATCTTCGAGTAGAAGGGTCAAACTATCTTCTAAGATAGTAAGCAAAGATTTGAAATTTTTGACTATATCAGGGTCTTCTATTAGGACTTACTCTTCAAATTCTCCAAGGCATGACAAATCTAAGTTACCAAATGGGAGGTCTAGCCATGTGATAAAAATAATAGAAAATTCCTAAATAATTTGATCAAACACTTATTGTTTCTCAAAACTGAACTCAGCTCCATATGCAAGTTCATCATTGGTGGCTTCCTGACCTAAATTTGAAGAAGAATGAACACCCCCATCTAATGGAACTTGAAATAGGTTTTCACTACTAGACTAGCCTTTATCTTTTCTTTTTCCCTAGTTAGAAAGCACCTTAAAGAGGTTTTCACTTTGGGACCTCAATGTTTTATTTATTTGCTTTGACTATAGGGGTTCACTCACTCTCCAAAATAGGCTTCAAGATCCAATGTGATAGAGAATTTTGATTTATAATCTCCTAATGGAACATTGTCTCTAAAGCCTAGAAAATCACAAAATGCTTCATTGTTCTAAAACTCATCAACTGGAAAACTAGATTCTTATTGGTCCCAATCTATCAATTGGGGATAATATAATGGCAATGGGTTGTGATGAATGATTGGGGTAAGGGTACATATGTAATTTTTATCAAATAGGTTTGTCTCAGCTAGGTTATTGAAGATAATACTAAGATCAGACTCTGATTCATTATCAACATCATCATCACTAGCCACTAGTGATGAAACTCAAATAAGATATGTGGGGTCACCCCAGGTGGTTGAATCCAAGTCTATAAAGTATTTTGTACTTAGTCATCAAAATTGGCTAAATGGTTCCTTGTTGATTTGGTCTGAGGCCTCTTCCTTCTTAATATTTATGTTCCATGATCCTGTTAAGAATAGGATACTTAGTGCTCTTTTATCAATCTTCTTGGTTAGCATTGTACAACCATGATTCATCCCCTTCAAGAGGGTCTAGTTATAGGCCAAATGATGTTACAAACATGACAAATCCTATTCACAAGAGGGTCTAGTTATCTTTGTTCTTTTGTTACCAATACAAAAATGGGGTAACTGAGACTCCTTGACAGCTTTCCCCAAAATTAGATTTTGCACTTAAATTAGCTGTTGGTAAGAAAGTAGGTACTCTTTATCTACCTACTTGTATTACTGATTCTTCTTCTATTGTGAAGACATGGCTTTGTAGGCTTGGTCACATGAGCAAGAAGGAGATGATTGTTCTTAAGAGGAAGTCAAATGTGTTTGACAAACTTAAGAATTGGAAAGCCTTGGTATTTATGGAGGAGATGATGGACAGAGATCAGCGGATGGGACTAAATAACTCTGAGTAGGGTAGTTTGGATAGGGTTTTGATTCAAAGTGAGCTCATGGGTAAAAAGTCATCAATCACAAGAGAAAATAGCTACCAACATCGATCAGGTGGAACCAACATAGAACAGATAGGTACCAATGTCAGTCATGTGCAGACAGGCAAAGTCAGTGGTGTCAGGTAGGTAGCAACTAATATTGGTCAGGGAACTGGCGTCGACAGTCAGGTGAGTCGCATGGAACCAACGTCGATCAAATTCAGACTGGGTGGTGACTAATATTAGTCACTAGAATAGATTTTGGGTGGATAGCAAGCTATCAAGGAGTCTCAAAAGCCCATGTGGAGGACTGAAAGTGTAAGTAAGCCTCAAATTCATTATTCCCCTTCTTTATACTTGTTGCTCACTACAGAGTAGGTAGGATCCAAGAAACAGTGGGAGCATGGCATGAATTCTTTAGAAGAGAACCAAATGGGAGATTTGGTAGAGTTGCTAGCCAGAATGAAAGCACTCAGAGATGAATGGATTCTTTGGTTAAAAAAGAGAGAGAATGGACACATGAGATGGAAGGCCAGGGTATATGGTCTTGAGGAAGTTATAGGATAGTGGTACAGGTTTGACAGGTGTATGCTAAAGCATGACTTTAGTCAATGTCATTATAACCATTGTGTTTACTTTACCAAGTTGGACGATGGTTGTGACATTATCCTGTTACTGTATGTAGTGGGGTCACACATGCAGGGTTTTGCTGAGCTAAAGGTAAAGTTAGTTCAGTGGTATGTCATGAAGGATTTGGGAGCAACAAAATTCTTTGGCATGAGTATTCCTAGAGACAAGGAAGATCACATGTTGATGTTGTCTCAGGATGATTGTGTGAAGGTAGTGCAAGATGCAGATCATCAAGTGCACCTATGGATGGACAGTTCATAGAATAGGGTCCCCAATCACATGATGAGGTTGAGTACATGTGTACTCCCTGATATTGCCCTAGTAGTGGGTGTTTTCAGCAAGTTCATAGCCAATCTGGGAAAGAAGCACTGGAGATTAGTTCAGTGGGTTCTCACGTATCTAAGAGGGATCAATAGTAGGTATACATGCTATGCAAGGTCAGGGACTTCTCTACATGGGTATGTAGATTCAGATGTGGCAGGTTACTTGGATGACAAGAGGAGCATCACAGGGTTCACTGTGGTGGTTGGTCTTCAAGATTGAGCTTGAAGAGGGATACAAGCTAGGAAACAAATTAGAAATATGTATAAATATAGGTACAGGTGTAGATATTTATCTCCAAGTGGGAGATTGTTAGGTTGTGGAGTTAAAATCTTCACTTAGATGTAAACAGGAGGAGTTTGCTGAGTTGCAGGCAACCGATGTTAGTCTAATCAAACTGACATTAGTCATCTTCAGTGTTCATAGCAACTGATGTCAGTTATGGTCGACTGACATCGGTCAGATAGGGAACTGATGTCGGCATCCTGTGTGTGCATGTGTTTGCATGCATCTCCTGAACTGCTCTATTTTTGGATGGATAGTTAGTTTGCATGGTAAAGACTAATTTTAGTCTTGGAGCTGCAGTTCTAATTATTGTAATTAGAAGTCTAATTATTGTTTATATGGGATCTATTTAAGAGACCCATGGGTTATATTGTAAGGTGTGCCAGATAGAGAGAGCAAGGATAGCTCCTTCAGAGGGAAGAGAGCAAGGTTGGATCCTCATACTGCCACAATGCCAAGTGTGTATGATCAGGTAGATCTATGGGAAAGCAAGATCTGGTAAAATATCAATAGGGGTGTTGGTTTGGAGAATCATAAGGGTTCTTCATGTGTGTATGATTTAGGTCAACAGGTGTGCAAGGCCAGGTTGATCTATAGTGTAACAAGATTAGGTTAGATCTACATGGTGGTAAGTAAGGTCGACTGATCTGCAGGTTATTGCAAAATTAGGGGAGATCTACTTGGAGTACGTCGTGTACTTGTGTACTAGCAGTATTGTTACTGACCGGTTGGAGGTGAACAACAAATCTATGTTTGAGTTGTTTGTTGTGACTGTAATTGAGAGAGTGAGCTCTTGAAGAGATTTACTGTTTATGCCCTAGAGGTGTGGGAGCCCTAGAGGAGTGTAAGGAAGAAGATTGTGGCATCTTCTTTGTTGTATTTCCTTCTGGAAGAGTATTAATACAATTGGGTATTGTCTCTCATATTCTGTTCTATTTTTGAATTCTAGTTACTTGTTACTTCTGGTTTAATTCCACATTTAGTTGCTTGTACAAAGGTAATCAAGTGTGCTCTTAATTCTGAAAAGTGGTGTCAGAGCTTTGTGGAACCCAGGTCCTATCAGTAACTTTATATCATCTAAGGTTATTTAGATTCTAAGGATGATTCACAATATGGAAGGCATCATGGGTCACATATTCCCCTGGACCATTATATGAAATGGTGAAATGATTGCAAGCTTCAAGAGGTGGCATATGGGAGAGGTAATCTAAGGTATTAGGATATGTGAAATTATCCTATGGAGAATCAATAAGTAGGACCTTGCCTTTATCTTACTTGGAACTTTAATTCATGCCATATTGGTAATTGTAGCTTTGAAACTCAGCCTCAAGGTGCTTGCAGTGCTCATATGGGTGCAAATCTCTTGAAATATTTACTTTTACCTTTAAGTGAGAGAACTTAATACATTGGTACAACATTGATGAGACTGCATGAATATCATGTAACCAAGACCTTCTTAGAATCATATTATATGATAACTCAAAATCAAGTACATGGCAAAGTGTATCATGGGTCAAAGGCCCAATGATAATGGGTAAGCTAATGGTGCCTTGTGATTCTCTCTCTTAATTATCATAGGCTTTGATAGTTATTATTTCTAGCTACACATTTTCCATTGTGTACCCAAGAATCTTAATGAGCTTTAGAGACACTATGTTGAGGTCTGATCCATTGTATGTAATGACATGTTTCACTTTATGCCACTTTATATAAAATTCTATGTACAATGGATAATTATGGAGTGGGCCAAGGGAAGACATATCACTTTGGTTGAATGTGACTTGTTGGGCTGGAGCTATGTGTCTAACCAAAACTTCAAATTTATCAAGGGATATGTCACTATAAATAGTGGATTGGGTTAAAAACTCATTCAAAATGTTCTTGTGGATTGTTAAAATTTGTAACAAATCTAAAATAGAGATCTATACTAGTGTATTTTGAATTTGTTCCATAATATCAAACTTCTTGTCTTGGTCGATGGTGAATGGTTTATTTCAAGGTTGAATAGTTGGTTGGATAAAAGGTAAAGTGGCAAATGGTTATGGGCTTGGGATAGTAATCTTTGACCTCTAAGTTGTGATTTCACAATCAGGATTAGATGTTGGACCATGATTACTAACGAATGTTGGGAATGGTGTGGGACTAGATAGGATAAGTCTTGGTTGTCAGTGCACTTGTATGTGGTCAAGTGGCAAGGGTGAGTTATTGGTATAAGGTCTAAAAGTATAAGTCCCAATTTGTGGGTTTGCCTATGTATGTTCCCATGTCAAAGAAGGATTATCCATGTAATTTTGTTGAGTGGTATTGTTTATCAATGGTCTACATTGATTAGTGCTCAGTCTAGGATTAACGAAGATGGTATTAATGCTACCTCCTACAATATGACCTACAACCCTATTATAGTCATGTGCAACTGCATGGTAGGTTTGTTGGTTATTACCTTTATGACCTTGGTTTTATCTATTGTTATAACATTATGTGTTTTACTATTGATTATATTAATTTTTTTCATTTAGCTTTTTATTTTGATACTATTGATTTTATTGTTGCACCAGTTGATGTTGTTGTTATTGTTGATTGTTATGTTGTTGTTGGGAGTTATGTTGGAGAAAGGGGTTTTGATAAATCCCAAGATTTTTATTGGAGGTGAAAGTTCTATTATCCAATATTATATCCCCATTCTCCAACATAATCTCAATCAAATACTTGATTTTCACACATCCTCATAAATTATTCCCATTGACCTGATGATATTCACATAATTCATTTTCATGGTACCAATCAAAATAAGGAATGCCTTATAGAAAATGCTTTGGTATAGTCCAAATAATCATATTAGCAGTGGAAAGTTTGTGAAATACATACTCAATAGGCTCTCCTAGGTAACTAAAGACATGATGAGTAGGTGTAATTCTTCTCAAAGGAGGGGTTTGCAATAGTAAAGGTTGTATAATTTTTTGTGTAGGTCTTGGTTGTTAGGTAGGAGTAAGTTGAAAAGGTAGTGCAGATGATGCTTACACTATTTTGACATGACATGACTCAGTTATTCCATTACCCACAACATTCCTATTGTGATTGAATTAATTTGGTCTATCTTGGTTATTAGCCTGTGCTGGTTGTGATGCTTGTACTTGGATTGGATGTTGGTTTTGGCCACTTCTTTAATTGGTACCTTGATTTTTATTAGTTAAATTAAGTTTGATGATCCCTTTATTAATAAGGGATAACTCAATAAATAAGCCTTTATCGATGATCTCCTTCAAAGTATGCACACATTGTAGTTCTAGATGATAATCTATCTCACTATGCAAATTTTTAGTAAACACAATGGCTAATTATTTATTTGGTAAACTATGGGTGAATCAGCTTGCAAGGGATCTCCATCATTATAGATAAATTACAAAACTCTCACTGGATTTTTATTTTTCTTGTGTCAATTCAACTAATGAAATCTCATATTTGAGATTACAGGAAAAGTGCTGCACAAACTTATCAAAAAGATCATCAAAATCTATTACTAAATTCTTAGGTAAATTTAAGAACTATACAAGCTCCTTGGAAATAACAACAAAAGGTATATATTGCTATATTCCATTGGTTGACATGTGACAAATAACTCAGTTAAATGTGCCTTAGGGTCAACTTTCCCTTTATATTTATTAAATTTTAGTGGTTTGTATCTTGGAGGAAATGGTATCTGCAAGTACAATATGTTGAATGGATAAGAACACACATCATCCAACTTAAAAATTTTAGTTTATTTCCCAGCTTGAATTCTAGTAATTACATCCTTCATTTTTTACAATTCATGGGATAGAAAACTGAAGGGAACATTAGTTTGAATAACATTGGCCTAGGTAGATAGTTGAGAGGTCATAAGTGGGACATTTTTATTGGGGTATGATGGATACATCTATTGGGGTATGTTGGTTTGGTTAGAAAATGGATCAAGAATATGCATACATAGATTAAGATGTACTTGAAATTACATGTTTGTTTATCCTAGATTTTGGTTTTCATTAGCCATAAAGGTTTGACTTGGAGTATTTTGTGATTTGGATGGAGGGATATAACTATAATATGCCTACTATGGTAAAAAAGGGATATGTTGCTGACTAATCAAGCCTTGTTTTTGAGTGAGAACTTGTGAACTAAGGCCCTGTCTCTAAACTTGTGGCACATATTGAACCAATTGTTGCTTATTAGGTACTGGAAAAACATGGGAGCCTCCTTGTTGTATGAATATTTGTTGGGAAGTGAATGTATATTGAAGATATGACATCTATCATTGACCAATATTTGCATGTTATTGGCTAGTCATCATTCTATTTTGGATTGGTACACTAGTCTGTGACTGAAGAGGTATGTTTACCACTACCTAATGAGGTGTGTTTACCACTACCTGATGAGATGGAGCATTAGTTTCCTCTTGTTTAGGTGTCAATATATTCAACCTTTATTGCATTTGTACACTATATTGTGCTTGCTATTATGGAATACTACTCATCGCTTGTTGAGGAGGAGTAGGATTCATCTCATTTTGTTGTTGACGCATGATATAGGTTTTCAGTTGACTACCTAATCCTATTGATTACATGCTTGATGAAGTAGCTAGTTGAGGTTAGGATGTAGAAACTCCTACTCCCTAATTTTTAGAACCAATTGTAGTGTTAACTAAAGGTTCATTTTATTGGATAACTACTAGCAAATGAACACTACTTTGGTGTGGATTAGATGTTGCTTGTGTATTGTCCACTATATTTTGGCCATTGTGATCCATAGAAGCAGAAAAGACTTCTTCGATTATTGGGGTATGAAATAAGTTGTCAACCAAAGTGTTATACATGAATAGGTCTAGACATTGATTATCTGGACTAGTTAACTCTATCAAAACTCTTATTGAAGGAACTAAGTCAATAAGAGGTTTTCTCACCATGGTCATCTAATTGAAATCATGCACTAGATTTAGGTAGGTTTGATATGCCATTTGCATTTGGTTAAAGTGGTATTATACGAGGTTTTTTCCTTTGTTAGGCATATGAGCATCTTGATATGTTATTTTGACTAGAGCAAAAGGATTTCCAAAAGAATCTTATTGATTTTAAATTATGTTGTGGGGCATTCTTACTAGGCTTAGTAAATTCTCATGGGGGAAGTCTACCAAAAACATGGCACCTACCTCTATGGCTCGAACTAAAATATCATCTTTGTTCTCTAAAAAATGATGCGTAAATAGAAATGGATCATATGTGGAAGGTGTATTAATAAATCACAACTATTGAGGAATTGGTTCATCAATTATGAGTATTATAGCAAGGTATTGCGTGGTTTGTTCTTGGTCTTGTTCTAAATAAGGTGGTGTATTAACCAAATATTTATCCAATGGATATTGGCTTTGTGCCCCTAATTTAGTATTATAAGAGGGATAAGGATCCATATCATAAGAAATATTATCTGTATAGGGGTATTGCACCATTTCTTCCTCCACAACATAATTACTAATCCCTATATTATACATGAGTCCACTATGAGTGTAGGAGTGCATGTTGGGATCCATAGCCAACTATTTGAGATAAAGGGAGGTATTCAAAATTTAAAAATATGATGCTCAAACTTGGTCTAGATTCATCAAAAAGATCAAATGGTTTATGCAAATCTTTGTGATAACACAAGCTAACGTTAAGTGTCTAACATTACACATCTTACACAAAAATATTAAGTAAATTAATAGAAAATCAAAATGCTAAAAACTAAGGTTGAAGTGTTTCAAATCAGTCTAATCTAGAAAATTAAAAGTTGCTCGGTCTTTTGGCCAAAACATAGCATCAAAATCTAGGCTCAAATAAATCATGTGCTAGGAATCTTGGCCAAACAACATCAAAAACTACACTCTAAAATAGATGACATTTTTAATCTAACAGATTTGAAAACTTCTAATAAACACTAGGCATTTGATTCTAGGACATGGAGTTGATCAAATAGGTATAAGGTATGAAACAAAATTCACTTTAGAGATAGTTTGTTTTCTCACAAATAATGATATAAAACTTAGTTCTTTTGATAAATAATCTAGACAAAAATGAAGTGTAACTGTGCTAGACAAAGGTTCACAAAGGTACACTTATATTGGATTTAAAATGTAGGAATAAATTTGAACTCTATGAAAAAGGGCCTCTAAAACAATATATAGAATGTTTTGGGTAGCATAACAATGTTATACTACTCAAAAGATGTGAAAAAATTCTTGTTTCAAAAAACTTTATAAGGCAAAGATAGTTTCACACAAATTTGACAATATAACACTACCTTTCTCAACTCAAAATGTTGTAGTGCATATACTCAAAGTGTAAGTGTTTAGTACAAAATGACTTAAGTCTATCAAGTGGTGATAATGATCATGAATCTTAAACAACCTTCAAGCCAAATTGGAAATTTAACTTAAGTTCCCTCGAGTTTAGTGCAAGTGGTGAATTCACTTAATGCATCAACCTTATGAACTTATGAAGGTGCAATTTTGAAATTTAGATTATAAATGAATGACTTAAAAAAACTTTGACAAAGTTCTAGACTCAATTGGGTAGCATAACTACACCAAAGTGGATGATATGACTCCAAGTTTTGATGAACTTTGAACAAGATAAATTGATTATTCACACGGGTAGCATAATACCTCTTTGTTCAAAATAAAATGAGGAATATGTGTTTTGGTTTGTATCATTTGTTCACACCAAGTTTTAACTCCAAATAAAAATTTAATCTTGGACAAAACCAACTAATTAATCATTCTTAGATCCTAAATTAACAAGGTTACTTGGTACTCGCTGGAATCCATCAATATAAATCATTTGAGAGGATTTTAAGTGTTCATCCAAAAGTAAATGTGCATTATATAGTAGATTTTTTACGCCCCTCCCCCCCTGCACCGCTTCTCTAAAATGACAATACTATGAAATGGACCTTGAGGCACACCTTGCACCAACAATACTTCCATGGCAAGTGGGGATTTGTCTAAGATCTATAGGTTTCTTAACATCTCAAGGGGAATGAATTGGACAATTACTTTCACATCAAATGATGTAAAATTAAATCCCAAATTTTGGGTCTACAACACTTGGCTCGC